>MDKF010918941.1:0-25864 GCA_026770625.1 Nicotiana glauca | reverse complement strand
AACAAAGATATTTTTATATTTTTTCAAGTTTAAAATGACTACAAAATATTAATAAAATTATTTTTTTGTAATTTTTATTTTTTTATATAAAGATAAAAAATATAAAGTACTATTTTTGTATTTTTTTTTATTTTAAGGTAAAAATAAATTAAAAGCGTAAAAATTAGCTGAGATAGCTATATTAGGCCTAAACTAAATATTTTACGCAAAATTGTGAAAATTCTTGGGGAGGGTCAAAAATCACACGTCTACACAATCCTCAACGGATTCAAGCCTAAGTTCAACTAAAAACTTTTGAAACTCGCATTTAATCAAAAACCCTACCTAAACAAGTCCGAATGAATTGAAATTTTGCACACATATCCCAAATCATCTAACGAAGCTACAGCAGCTTCCGGAACTCCGTTCCGACCCTCGGATCAAAATCTCACCTATCAACCGGAAATCGCCAAAATACTAACTTTGGGCATTTCTAGCCTAAATGAGATACGGACTACCAAAATACCTTCCGAACACGCTCCCAACCCCGAAATCACCTAACGGAGCTAACAGAACCATCGAATTTCCATTCCGAGACCGTCTTCACATTGTTCCAACTACAGACCATTTTTCAACACTTAAGCTCTCATTTAGGGACTAAGTGTCCCAAAAACACTCTGAATCCCAACACTAATGTCCCGGCAAACGAAAATAATAGAAATGAACTTTGAGGAAGCAGTTAATAGGGGAACGGGACATAAATTCTAAAAACGACCGGCCGAGTCGTTACACTTCTCAGGTCACCCGCCATTGTCTCACCATCAGAATGATTGTAACGACCTATGAACGCTGAAGAGATGTCTCGTTGCGCCTTCAAAACTTTGGACGTCGCCAAATACGTACCAAGCGTACCCTTACTCCCCTCGGCCGCACCATATACGGCACGTCCGCCGTAGTCGATGGCTATGCTCCCAAACAAATGTAAGGATCAGAGCGCAACGAAGCTCGATCTCACTCGAATTAAGTTAAAAGATCAAGTGCCTTCGCTAAGAAGAAACATTCAATCTTGATCAAATGACGACTTGATAACACGATAACAAAACACTAACATTTTACAAGGCTAAGGGTCGTCGCCAAAGGGAATTCGGGCTCGACCGAAGCGACAGTCGACCTCCCTATCCGAGTTTCTCAAACCACAGTCGATGAATTCCACTCATCGAGTTCGGGCAAGGCACGATCTCGATAAGCGGAGGGATTAACTGTATGGGTCAGAATCCGACCCCACGATAATTAACGAAGTTAATCCCGTCTTAAGTTGATTCACGATTAATAAGTGGTACGACCACTCAGAATTAATGGTACTTAAACCTTATCCGATTCGATCAACAAGGTACACTCCCACCCGCCATCATGAAGGCGCAACCCCAACGTGGTCACCGCCACTTATTGCCCGCTCACGAAGCTCACAGCTATAAATACCAAGAGAGGAAACCCTAGAAAGGAGGGGGCTTCTTCTTCGCCACTATTGGCCAGAGAGAGAGAAGACAAAAGGAGACCCATATTATGGAAAAGTAAAACATCATTGTAAGGCTCTGAACCTCTTCATGGAGAGGCAGACCAAACCAATATTGTGAATAAAAGCTTTTAATGTCTCTCCTCCTAATTCCGAGTACTGATTATCATTTCTTTCATTTGGTCCAATGGATTATTACGGTTTGCTATGATTGTCCCACGATTTATTTATATTGTTTTACACTCATAAAGTATATGATAACTTTTGAGCAAACATCTGCCAATGTTACGTTTAACTCTTATATGTTTTTTCTCGAACAATTAACCCAAATAACCGCTCACCCAACCGTTTAAACTAAAAATAACCGGTGTAGGTATAATATATGCATAATTTATGTATTATATATGTATAATTAATGTATAAACTATATATATGACTAGAAAGAAGTAAATAATGAACATGGACGGTTATTTGTGACAATATCCCCTTTTTCTTTTCCTTCCCTAACTGGACTTACAAAGATAATTTTTTTCCTTCACATAATTAACAGAGTAGGAAATTATTCCATTTGCTTGGGATTGTTTGTTCGATTTTCAATTTTGTAAATATATAATCCAATCGGGACCAAAATAAGCTTGGTTGAATTTGAGTTTTCTCTTTTTAATTCGGTTTGATCATTTAATTTATTTGTTATTTTAGCAAGCAAAAATGATAAATTGCATTACAAGCCCCATTAGTACGGTACAATGAGTTAAGTTGCATCCTCTCCTATTGCTAATACTACTTAGAGCTCAACGATTCATGCTTTGATAAAACCTTTTTACCCCTACTAGTGTAATCATGAGTGCATCATTATCCTAATTTTCACTTTACAAAAATCTCCAATTCCCTTTCTAATTAATTCTAGTGTTGACTAGATTGATGTGTAATCCTCTTTTGATCATTGAAAGTAATTACCATAGCATTGTGCAAAACATGATATTCTCTTTCTATATCGGGAAAGAGAATAACTTGATTTAAAACTAAAATTGCGTGCTACAAATTCTTAAGTCCATACTAAACGCGAGAATTGATATAATATATGCTAAATCAAATAAAAAAGAATACAAAATAGATCAATTTTGTGGGGGTTTTTTAAAATTTTCAAAATTTCCTTTTAAATGTCAAAATCAAGCCAAAAATTAAAAAATAGTTCCAACATGTGCGACGAAACTAAAAACCCAAACAACCAAGATTCTTGGTCAGTTTGGATTAATTGAAAAGTCGACCTTCACCACCCGATGAGTGAAGGGAACAGTTTGAGTTGTGGAAGATGTGAACCATAGGGCTTTGATCATGCAAAATTTTCTACTATATCAATGATACAACATTACAAAGAATAGTGGTAATTTCTTGTGGCCTAACAATAAAAATTGCCTCTTCACTGAGGAAAATGCTTTTAATCAATTGGGTGCTTATTATCAGCCTTGCGAGCTGTATAGTGTGCAGATAGCAAAAGCAGAGATAAGAAAGCACTGGCTACAAATATTGCATCAAACCACCTGTGATAGAAGTCAAACTGTATGTCTCCACCTAAAACATCCGTTATGATTATCCTGCCAACATAAATCAAGTGAGCGAGATAGATATCAGATGGTACATTAGTGTTGTTTGGTGTAAACACCAGGTGGGAGTAAGTTTTTTCCAGTATCAGAATCAACTAAATGTACTAGTCTAATAGCATTTTCCCATGTTCGCGAAAATGGTTAGTTAAAAAGTTATAGCTATGATTACACACCCCAATAAGTTTTCAAGTAATTCAGCAAATGGCATAGAAAAGTATCTTATTCATGTTAGGAAATAGAGCGCAATTAGTTTGAAGTATTGAACATTATGAAGAACAAATATCCAAAATAAAAAGCTTATTAGTAGTAACCATACCGATATTCAGTTGCCAGGCTCTTTCTAATCAAAAGAATGGATGATAGGAAGTACATTCCCATGATTTCAGAGAGAAAAAGCACGACGTTACTTGATGATCCACTTCCAACTCTGGAAACTGCAAAGAAGAACTGAACACAATGAAAACACTTCAAGTTAGCTGGAGGATACTTGAGTCAATAAAAAGCTGGGTTTTCATTTCCAAATAGTTAAAAGGATGTCAAGTAGTTTCCTTGCGTCTATTGTGCATGTGCAGGTACATGTACAACCAAACTGGAGGATTTACTCATGAAGAAATGTTTAAGATTAAACCTTAAAAGAAGTTGAAATTATTTTGTTATCCCAAAGCAACTAGTAAAACAAAGTCAACAAGATGAACATATGTGTTCTAGATACATAACCATAAACGATGACATCCAGCAAACTTCGAAAAAAGACCATCAAGCATAATTTTACCTTCATCAAGTTAGTCAGGAAGCCCCTCACAGATACCACAATCAACACCCCAATGAACAGGAGAGAGATGTACTGCACGCACAAGGGAGCAATGGTCAGATAACTCCTGTCCAGAAAAAAAAAGACGAAATACAAGCAGAAAGAACAAAACTACAAAGAAAGAGCCTCAGAATGAGCTCCTAAAGCTTACAGTGTCACTCATACAACAGTGATGAGTGACCCCTTCACCTATCCAACATAAC
The DNA here is from genome assembly GCA_026770625.1 of Nicotiana glauca. Classification (NCBI taxonomy): domain Eukaryota; kingdom Viridiplantae; phylum Streptophyta; class Magnoliopsida; order Solanales; family Solanaceae; genus Nicotiana; species Nicotiana glauca. The sequence continues at coordinate 21,754 of MDKF010918941.1, read as the reverse complement.
ACTGTTCCCTATTAAATGATATACAATTGATTTCACTCAGAAAGTAAAGATAACCTTGACTTGATATTAAAAGACAACAGTATACTGTTAAAGATTGTCTTATTATCAATGAGATTTAGTTTAGGTTCCACACTTATTTTAATTCTTAGATAATTTTAATGCGCTTACACATCCATTATCATATAAAAAGGAAAATTGCAAATGTTTTGAATTAGCTTCTCAGCTTTCACTTGTCAAGAATGTTGATCTAGTTTCCTTTCAGCGGTTTTGCTATAGGTAAAACCAAAAGACATTTTTCAAGCACTTTCATCTTCGACCCAATTACTTCCAATTTCATGCAAGAATTTTAGAAGCTAGCTTCTTAATCAAACCTTGTTGCTGAAGGTTTATCTCCAAAATGTATTAACACAAACAATAGCTTCACTCAAATGATAGGCTAACCATACAAGTAGAACCATAACCATGAATACCATGAGTAGATGAAATAATGCAGAGAGTAAATAAACCTGTGATAATAAGTTGACATTTATTCCGATGTCGAAGAACTGTAAAAATATGCTGATTGTCCTTGTTACAGGATCGACAGAACCGGCCTGTCAAAGAACAATATTCTGCTTGTCAAATCTCAAGGATTCAGCTATAAATTATATAAAGAAATTCTAATTTAGAAGCATACCTCCTTGAAAACAACACTCTGAAGAGACTGCAAAAGTTAAAATGGTCAATTAGCTATCTGGCTCAAATAATAATAGTAATAATAATAAGCAGAATTTGGAGGGGGTGAAAGCAACACGAAAGATCATAGAAAGACCTATGTGTGCAGTGCAGCAAATCCACAACATAAACAAACTTTGTTGTCCTTGTCAGTATTAATATGATATAGAAATGGATGACCATAAAAGTTTGTGCAGTGGCGTCAATCAACAAGGAAAACATCAATCAAGTTTCCTGCTAACACTAACATAGGCCTGTCATATGAACTGGAAAAGAGTAGTCATCATGTGAGAGGTGCTCAAATTTACCAAATTTAACATCATTTTCATACCTTTATCATTTTATACACACAATACACAGAACACACATAGCCCAAAAGATTTTGCAAGTGACCCTTCCATGTTCGAGAATAAGCAGCAGCTTCCTGGTGTAATCAACAAATTGAAGCAGTTAAACACAAAGAAAGTACATTCAAAGCAACTGAATCAAATCAATAAAAGAAAGTAATTTCACGATACAAGCTGAACTAGATGATGGACCACAAAATTATGAGCTTGCAGACAAATAAAGGAATAGTGTGCTGCTCTCATAAGGTCAAAACAACAAAAAACCTATAAAAAGCAACATAAAGATGAATCAAGGAAGCTGAATGAACACATATACATAGAGGGACTACCTTGTCGAGTAGGAGACACGAAAAATACAGTAGACAACCCCCCTGCCCCAAAACCCTTCAATTAGGACTGCTGACAAACAACAACCAAAGAAAGCAAATGGACCAAGAAAAAGATGACGGCCATGTAATATTGTCATACACGTATACATTTTGGGGGAAAAGGGGAAGGAACGAGGAGAAGGTTTCTTGGTTGCATAATTTGCTCAAACCATGCGGGCAGAATTAATATTTTAACCAGAGACGAGGTGTGTCATTCCTGCAAACTGGTAGTCTGTTTGATATCATTAAAGGTGTCAACTGTTTGGAAATAAGTAAGCCTGATGGGTTTTTCTGAGAAAAAGAGAAGCAAAGGAATGATGAATTAAGGGAAAACAAGTTTCAAACCTCAGGAAGGCTTAGTTAAGCATCACACAACTTATATTGCACAAGAGAGTCTGCTAGGTAAAGTTCAGAAGGGAAGAGAGTGGAATAGTAATTTTGCGCTCCCTGTCTCAACGAGACGTACTTTCATAATTCTGTTTTATGTATAATGGTCGTGTCTCGGCCAGCTTGCATGCATCATCACTAATCCATCGGCTACCTGCTACTTCACACCAGCATAGATACTAACTCTGCCAGCAAAAGCTTAGACAGATGAGAAGAAATCATCTAGAGGTCTTGTGTCTTCATTGGGATTTGAACCCTGGTGTTACCCACTTCATTGACCACCAGGCCACAACATTGAATGTGACTGTGACCTACCTTCTTTATCCAATCTTCCCCAAAAGCGCTGACCTATTTCTTTAAAAGGAATGTTTCTCCACCCTTTGCAACAATTCAAATAAATATAACTGTTTGCTGGTCAATTCAAATTAATATAGCTTGATACTACTAATTTTACATATATATTTTTTGAGAAAGTAGCTTGATACTACTTCTCATATTTCAAAAGTTTATGTTATATGATACAGAATAACTACTCCAACTTTTCACACTTCAAACTATAGCTTTAACCTTCTACCAAATCAATATGATAATTTAGTCAGACATTACACTCTTAACAATCTCATTGGTCATTTTATAGCAAGGTGGGGGGTAAAAAAATAATACAGAATAAGAAAGTTCAATACGAACCTTAGCTTGGCGAAGCTCATAAATTTCCAAGAAAAGCTGCTTTGATAGTTCCTCTAAGGCCTGAACCTCGCTTTCCATGTTTCTAATATCTTCATGCATAACGTGCATCCAACACCAAAGAGAAGTGCATCAAAGAATTGTTAGAAAGTAATGTAAGTATCATGTACAGTTGAAGAAAGAGCATTTGATGTTCAAAAAGAAGGAAAAAAACAAACTTAAACAGATGAAAGCTGATCACGTTAGGCGACTTATATCAATGCTCATAGATCCTAGTAACTAGAGAGTAAAAGGAAGCCACCTTGCGGTTGTCCTACTTGAGTGACAGCATATTAAACCATCTTATCAAAAAGAGTGACAGAATGTCAACCCATATATCTAAAGTACAATGTCTCCCTCCATTCAAATGCGATATAACTAGAAAATGCCCCGAAAAGAAAGTCGCTTCTTCAAAAATGCAATTTACACCACTCAATTTCTTCTTATTATCAACAGTTATTTAAACAGTTGTATTTAATCCGACGAATTTTTGAAGTTAATGGAAAAAGTTGTGAGCTTTTATCCCACTATCGCTCCTGCTAATCAGAATCGCAACAACGAACTTTCTTCTTGAACATTGTAATAGGCCCTAAATGTGATCATTCAAAATAAAGTTAGGAATTGTTTCACTTCCCACATCGTAGAATAAAAAGTATCAATCATTATCTCAGTTGTTTACTGCCATTTTTTTTTTATTTTAAGTCTTTAGATGTACTGCTTCACTCCATCCAGAGTAGTTTTTACTCACCTATCACTATGGCATGGTCAGACTATATAACATTAGAAAAGAATCATAGCAGAGAGTGAGAGAAAAAGAGAGGCAGCAATAGAAACTGAGAACTGCCGCAGAAGAAATTAACTACAATCAGCACATGTAGGAGACATGAAAAAAAAAAGAATCTTCCAGACGGATGCTTTTATGCACTTGAATCAATAAATTTCCTGGAGAAACTTTCCACCATACACTAACCTTGTTCCTTTTGGTCATCCTGAACGGATCGTACAACTGTTCCCACAATGCGCTTAAAGAAGGAGCTCGCTTTTGTTTTCTGCAGCAGAAAAAAATAGAGTACTTCAAAATAAAAATAAATAAGAAACTGCAAATGTTCAGAACCACAAAAGGGCACCTTCCCTTTTCTTTCTTTTAATATCTCTTGGCAATAGCAGCTGATGTAAAATATGAAATTTGAAGTTTCTTTTAAATACGGACAGTTAAACATCAGCAACACCTTCCCAACATCAGCTAAACTTTCTTTTAAATACGGACAGTTGCAGTATAACTCCAGCAAGAAATTAAGTTCCGGTTTCTAAAGCAAGTTATAGTATTTCTTAAGGGCGTCAATATCTTCCCAAAAGTACTACTTGATCTAGAAAAGGTTATGACAGAGATACTCAAGATAGTGTTTCATGCAGGAAATACTGACAAACGCTACAACACCCACTGCTATAGCTAATTGTCCACCCCTCCGAAGTGTGATTCCTATGCTATTAATGGCAGTGCTAAGGGCATTTCAGTTGACTCACTTGAACGAATATGCAGTAGAACTATATATATGTACTCTAGATATTATCAAGAATTGCACGGAGTACCTATGACTTCCAACGCAGGTAGGATAAAGGTATACAAAGGCATAATAAAGTGTCTCAGCCCATTTAGATACTAAGCTATCATCAATGACTTTACACTAGTATGACAGAGAAGAAAAAGTACAGGCTACCTACAGACATAATCTGCGTGTTTCTTTCTGTGCTTTTTTTTTGGGCACTTCTGTGCACCCATAATGAAAGCACACAAAAACAAGCTTAAGTTAACCAATTACCTCTTCCGAATCTTGGATCCGCTCCATTTCCCTTTGACAAAGAATAATTCTCTTTTTCTTTGCAATGCAAGTTTCAATTGACTGCATCAGCTGCCTCTCCAGTCCTTTGATCTCAGATTCCTCTATTTCTCTTCGATATAGAAAGAGTCAGGAAACTAAAACCAAATATGATTACTATAAAAATAATAAGCTCCTTTACTATAGACTTCAGTTCAACATATATTTGACTAAATGCTAGGAGTATCAAATTCAAATTGGTAAAACCCAGTCCAAGTAAGGCTATAGTAGGTTGTAGATAAAAGCAAGGGGTTATTACCCAAAGCTGTCTTTCTTAAAATAACAGTTTCTCCATTACACTAAGGAGGTTCAGAAAGGAATGTACTGTACAGCTCACTATTGGATCTAGTTCAGTGCCATCTCCAAGAAGATAAACTAGAAACCAACTGTGTTTGCACTCACATGCACCAACTTAAGCTGCATCTTATGCTCCCATCTTACCTGATGAATAGAGATAGATAACTGTATGGCAAATTTACTGCTCCAAAACCTGAAAGGATAGCCATGACAGTCACACCAATCACTCCAATCCTGCTAACCAGCTGAGGTATAGTGAAAAATCCTGAAAAAAGAAAGTAGAATACAAAGATGACAAGAGTCTGAGAAAAAATTACAAGTATATTTGTTAGTCCACTTCAAATAAACTGAGTGGACCTCCCATGTAGCCTAATGAGTCATTATAGACACTACTTTTACTATTAAACTCCATGACTGGGACTGTGGGTAAAGTCAACAGAGTATGGCTATGAATTTCAATAAGACCTGTTAAGAAAATGGATCTTGGGCCTAACTCAAGCCCAAAAGTTAGCTGGGATGAGGATTATCCAAGGCCATATAAGGAGAGTACAGCCCATACCATTAACCAATATGGGAATCTGACACCCCTCGCTTGCCCGGGGCTGGATATGCAAAGTATGGACAACATAACATGGGGTGAGAATTGGGTAAACCAAAAATAGGGTTTTGTCTGGCTCTAGTACCATGTTAAAAAAAAATAGAAATTGGGCCTAACTCAATCCCAAAACTAACGAATGAGGTGAGAATTGTCCAAAAGCATATAAGGAGACTATCACTCATACTCTAAACTAGTGTGGGACTCTAACGATAGCCTTAGAGAATCTTTCATTTTCATCTTCAATCATTTTTAACTATTTCACTTAAGATTTTACGAAACGTTACAGCTTCTTCCATCAAATACAGATACTCTAAGTTAGAGCACTCAAACACGACGATGACTAAGATACAGTAGAAAGAATCCGGAGTTCATCCCTGTTCGGTTACGAGAACGTGTAGACGAAAAAACTAGAATAAAGAAATGGTTCGAGAGACTAGAGTAGCTTTCTGCTTCGCGCAAAATTTCAAAATTACAGTAAGAATAGAGGGGAAAACTTCTGGACCTTTATAATCATGTCACTATGATGTCTTATTCATAAAGGTGAGGCCCAGAGAACATATTGCAATATCCAGCAAATCAACAAGGAGAGTGCGAAACCAAATCCATGTGCAACAAGATAATATACAAACCTCTGTCAGGTGAAGGCATTGGAAAGTGAATGCCCAAACGCCAAAAACCATAGAGAAAAGCCAACAAGAATAAGATAGCACCCACTGCAGCCCGTTCCTTCCTAACGCCTGAATACAAACTCAAGATTCAGAACAGTTTCTAAAGAGAGTTGATTGAGATGGTACAATCTAATATCTGTTGGAGTGTGAAAAAATTCGTGGTTAAAAGCAACGGTGCATACCACAATGCAACTTGTGCGCGTGAGAGAGAGAATGTTGGATACATATAATCAAATTGCTCTATGGTTATGTTCAAAACTTTCCTATTTATTCATGGTGATTATGATATTATTTGTTGGTCCTTACCGGAGAACATGGAGTAGCCAGTTGATTTGCAATGAAGTTGCATAAATGGACAATAATGTGACATCAAACATACACTTTTTAAAAATATGGACTTTGTGCTTAACTCAACCCAAAAGCTAGCTCTGAGGCGAGGATTGCCCAAACCATATAAGCATACAACAACCATTATCTCAATCAATGTAGGACACTTAAATCCTCCTCCCTCCTGCACACTCAAGGTACAATACAACATGGTGGCCCAATATTGGATAAACCAAAATTGGGACGGGTTTGGCTATGATGTCACATTAAGAAGATGGATCTTGGTCCTAAGCCAATGGCAAAAACTAGCTCACAAGCTAACCAAAGAACATATAGTCAATTTTATCAAAGTGCATTAAACATTTAGAATTCTAACCTAGCCTTAGTAACCCATAACCAGATCAAGTCTTCACTAATTCCAAAATAAACAACTTTCTGAATTCGTATTTTGTCACTTAATCCACATGATAAAAGTCCTTCTCTTCCACTTTAAGAGCATGATCCAAATTAGTGCTTTCAACAAAGTGCATTTAAAGGTGATGAAGCAAGCATGCAGAAGGACGCCATCTACTTAAAGTTTAGAGGTAACTACCATGAAACCTCCATGTGCATAGACAAGGAAATCATGCAAATAAAGCTCGTGTAAAGATTCCTATAAACACCATCATGGAATTTCCACAAAGCATATCTCTCTAAATTGTATATCAAATCAGCAGAGGAGCAACGAGGTATTATCCTCGTTTCTCTTTTCCTGAATAGCTAAGGAGTTGAGTTGCGGAGGACATAAATATCCAATACTTGGGATCTTATCACTTTTTCTCTTGAGAGAATAATCATAAAAAATGAGCAACATCACATGTTATAAATAGTTTAAAAGTATTTGAGAAAACGCATTATGTTGAGAGATCGATAAATAAATCATGTCTAGGGGGCCTCATGGTAGTCTTAGCCCTTCTTCATGCAAGAGGGGAAGAAAAATATCACATTTTTTGTGCCATGAAGGATCTGGGGACTACAATGACTGCACAGTAAGCAGCATCAGCCAATTCTTATCAATAGCAGGAACGGAAAAAATAAAATAAAAATAAAGATAGAAAAGAAAACAAAAAGAGAATCGAGCAGATTCAACAAAGGTATGTAAAAGGTTAAAACTGAAACTTTCATTGAGCATGATCATAGTTAGCATCAGGTAGTGATGACAATAGGGCAACTTACCACTGTTGCAAAGCATCAAGTAGCAATGATAATAGGGCAACATGAAGACTAGTAACAATATCAAACAAAACAAGTCCACCTTCCAATTCATCCATCTTGCCCTACAATTTACAAAGAAACAGCATATAAACATCTAAAAGATAGCGTAAATCTAGTAAAACAGACTGAAGATACTGTTCCCTGTCCCAAAAAATGACCTACTGACATCTTCATAGAACACTTCTATCTCTCTCTCTCTCCAATAATTCAAACTAATATAAGATAATACCACTTTATATAAATATTACTTATGATATGACATGTTTCCAACTAATTATGCCATTTTTCTTCACGAACTATTATTTCAAACATTTTCTTTTACCAATGTCAATATAGTAATGTGGTTAAACATTACACTCTTAAAAAGCAAGTACGTCACAATCGGTATTCTTTAAGGGAGTGAAAGAAGTATGATATAACCTACTAGAGTCATTCATGCAACTATATTTTTGATAGGCCATACATTTAATTGGTATTGAGGACATAGTGTTTGCACAAAACTACAATGTTCACAAAACAATGTCAACATGATGAATCAATCTTTGGTTTGTGTGACTTTAAGGTTCTGCAGGATGAAGCAGCAGTTAACAATTATAGATATGCATACAGGGAGACAAACTATAATGAACATAATCATAAGCCAGCTGTCACCAAAAGAGGACTTTGAAAACAAGAATTTTCGTAACTCTTATGTTTTGCTTCTTATCTCGCACTCTCTTTATATTCCCTTTATGTAAAAAAAAAAATAAAGATCTTAGTTGAAAAGAAACAGAATGAGAGAGTGGAAGACACAATTTTTTAGAGACAACAGTTTGCTACAGGACCTTTTGGGCTTCAATGCTCTAACATATAGCTAAAGATGTAACACATAGAACTCAATAGGCTAGTTGAAATGCATCAGTGCTACAAGAATACTATGCAATAAAAGGGTACATAACAAAGTAAAAGGAAAGAACTACAGAAGAGTTGACAAGCTTTTCAATGGAAAAGATTAGACATGATTTAAAATGATTACATAAGATAGAAGCCGCATGTAGCACATATAGAGGATAAAATAAGTGAAAGTTGGCAAAGATGCCTCGTGATATAAACCTCCAAATACACCGTCTGTAGGTATGACACTCTTATGATTGATGTGCTAAAAGGAGATAAGGTGTATCCAAAGTTACATGAAACAAGTTGTTTGCAAAGACCTCTAATCTCATAATCAATGTGAATTTAGTTAAAGAACACAAAAGAAGAACCGACCATAAATGTACGCAAGATCAACTAGTTTGGTTTAAGGCTTGGTTATTGTTATTATACTTACATTAGTCTGGTACTTACCAGGACTCCTTTTAATCTGGTCAAAGACTTGCATGTCAATGTTCAAACAGTAACATTTACAGAACTGATAGTTTTAGAGTACCCGAAATTTGCCTCATAATACAAATTATTACCAGTAGTGAAAGGAAAATGTCCCAGTTGAACAAAACAAATATAGATGATTTATATGAGCGATCCAACTAGCTTCGGATTGACACCTAGCCCATTGATTGATCAATCAGGATTCATCAGTTGTCTATTCCAATGTCACAGATCCAATGAAGAATTTCCCACTATGCCAGCAAAGACAATCTCTAACTAGAAAGAACATAATCCCCAATTAGACTGAACACTGGAATTTATATTCTATCAACCACAGAGTTTTCTCCAGTATGAACCCCGATAGTTACACACAGCCAGCTCACCGGTTTCCAGTTAAGCAAAAACAAAAGCGAAGTCTCTGCCATTAAAGATAATGTTTTTCTCATCCCATTAATGCTATATTACTTTCAGAAAATAAAACAAAATAATTCTCCAAACCTAGTTCGAAACTAAACAAATCAAACAACAATAAGCTCAATACAAAGCAGAAATGAACAGTGGGAATAAGCAACAAAAAGAACATACTCTTTAGAAAGAAGAGGAATGATCTCGAAAAGTACAAGCTGAAAAAGGTTGCAGGAGAAAGCGAAAACAACACTGAAGATGATCTGAACCAGTACTCTCTTCTCTTCATACTCTTTATAAAGTCGCCGATTCAAAAACCATAGCCCCGTCCACCCCAGTAAAGTTAACGATCCCACTCCTATTACTCCCTCGTATAATCCTCTTCCCCATCCCATTGAATATTATTGCACTGATTTCCTTTTTCTGGGTTTGGAGTTTCTATTCTTCAGTATAACGCTACTAAACCCAACATTTCAGCATCTATTGCATTTCTAATTTTCAATAATTAAACAGTGATGAAGATTCCCATGTATTTTACCCACTTTGTTTGTTCCCTTTTTTTCACAATAATAGTTTTCTCAAGAGCATCAGTTGAACTGGATCAACTAAAATTTTGAGATTTGATATTAGTTTTTGTGATTACTGGTTTTGGAAGAAAAAGAGTTTTTCTGGAGAGCGTTTTTTGTGTTTGGAATTGAAATTTTCACTTTTAGTCCCTAAGATATCACAGATTGTCATTCTGATTCTTGTGATATTTGGTTAAGCAAATTTAACTTTCAATTTATTGTAATGTGCACTTTTGATCCTTTTATTTTTGAATCTTCACAAAATTATTGCCATTACATCATTTGAAGATGAAAATATGGGGCAGAGTGTTGGCCGGTCAACAACTCATATATACAGAAAATGAAAGTAATATAAATGAGTATATTGAGGTGGATGTGCGGGGCATACTAGGATGGATAAGATTAGGAATGAAGTTATTCGGGAGAAGGTGGATGTGGCCCCTATGAATGATAAGATGCGGGAAGCGAGGCTCGGGTGGTTCGGGTACATGCGGAGGAGAAGCCCTAATGCTCCGGTAAGGAGGTTGAGCATTTGGCCTTGGCGGGTACGAGATGAGGTAGAGGGCGACCTAAGAAATATTGGGGAGAAGTGATCAGACAAGACATGGCATTGCTGCAGATTTTCGAGGACATGACCCTTGTTAGGAAGGGCTGGAGGTTGAGCATTAGGGTTGTAGGTTATGCGTAGTCGAGTCCGGGGGTGAGGCTAGTTTGATAGGGTTGGCCTTATAGTGCTAGTGGTTAATATTGTGTTCACACTATCCTTCCGTTCATACCATCGGGGATTATTTTTTAGTTTTGTTATTGCATTTCAACCATTTTCTAGTTCTTATGATGATGTTACAAATATATTGTCCCTTCTTTTCTTTTCTTTTCTCGTATTTTTCGTCTTCTTGAGCCAAACGTCTTTCGGAAACAGCCTTTCTATTCCTTCGGGGTAGGGGCAAGGTATGTGTACACATTATCCTCCCCAAACCTCACTTGTGGGATTTTACTGGGTCGTTGTTGTTGTTGTACATCAGTTAAATATAGTTGTTTCTAATAGCCTGCTTGGCCAAACTTCTCCAAGTTGAAAAGCACTTTTTTTTTCAAAAAAAGTATTATTTTTTTTTCAAAGTTGAAGTGTTTGGCCAAACTTTTAGAAGAAAAAAAATGCTTTTGAGTAGAAGCAAAAGCAGAAAAAAGCAACGTCTTCCCAGAAGAACTTTTTTTAGAAGCACTTTTAAGAAAAATACAATTAGCCAAACACAAACTATTTCTCACCAAAGTACTTAAAAATCACTTCTCAAAATAAGATATTTTTTTTAGCTTGGCCAAACATGCTATAAATACAGTAGATTCTTACATGAATGGACCAAAGACAAAATTTTCAATAGATTGAAGGTTAATGTGCTTGGTCATATATCACAAAAATTGAAATTATAATTTACAAATAATTGAAAGTCCAAAGATGCTACTCTGTCAATTCATTTTAGAAGATGGCGTTTAACTTGGTACAAAATTTAAGAAGAAAAAAAAGGCTCTTAAAATATGTGGTCCGAAAAGCTTATGGGTCATATTTGTGTGGCTATAAAAGCTTCTCATTATGAATAAAATGAGTAAAATGAATTGTTTAAAGTTAGATTGTTTATAAATATACAAATGTGTCATTCTTTTCATCTTTTGGAATGGACTAATAAAGAAAATGTGTCATTTAAATTAAATACAAAGAAGTATCTTTCTTTTAATATTTGCGTTTTAGTTTTTACAGAATACTTATTTGGTTTATGTTGTATTTTCTGTAAGTCGAAATCCACAACACAAACATCTCTTCAATTCCAGCTATCTAGATTTTGTGTTTTGCAGAAGTTTTTCTCACTCAAAATGATCCAGTTTAAAGCATAAATTTGGTTTTCGAAAAAAAAAAATATTTTTTCGAAACAAAAGAAAAGGATGTATATAAGGTTTTCACAAAACTAATACAAATGTTTCCAGAAAACATCTTTTGAAATATTAATCTGTATGTACCATTTCCCAATCATTACTTTCCAATATTAGTTTCCCAAAATAAATTGGAAATCAAATTCAAATGCTAAATGTTAATCCAACTTTTATTTTACTTATTGAGAAGTAGGGATGACAAAATGGTTAAAAGAAAACAGTTAATCACCCATATTATCTATTAAAAAATAGGTTGGATAATGAACTTTTTAAAAATTGGTCAAATATGGATAAGAACCATATTATCCATTTAGAAAATGGATAACCAATGAGTATAACTTTTATATTTGTAAAACCTCAAATTGGTGGTTCCTCAAGTTAGAGAGACTAAGAATTCTCTCAAAAGTAATCATATACAAGAATTCGTGGATAATATGGTTACCAATATTATTCATCGGTTAACCCGTTTTTCATCCATATTAAATATGGGTCGGGTCGAATAATTAATCTATTTTTTTATTATTTATTTTTTACCCGAACTATATCCAACCGGAGCCGGCCATTTGGCGCTTCTATTGTGAAGTGGCTTAATTTTGAGGGGTTGACATCCCCTCCGGTATTCTTTCCTCCGGTATTTCTCAATGGGGGCGTAGGATGCTACCACGTATTACAAAAAGTTTTAAAGGCCAGGATATTGTTGATTGCAAAATTAATTCATTCTTATTAGTTCAACTTCAAAAGCACCAAATAACCTAACTCGTTTCTAATTTCCATTAGATTACCGCAAACTTCCGACGCCGGTGACATGCAACACTCCCATTTTTCTTTTCTCCATCTCACTTCATTTAATTTAACACCTCTCTTATCTTTCTATAGTCATTTCTTATAGTTCTTCATTTCATTTAGCTTTTGGGGTGTCACGACTCAAAATCTCTCCAAATGAGTTTGAGATGACGTTTACATTTGTCAACTTTAAATTAAATTACTCTTAACAAATTACAATTTCGAAAATCGGTGGTGCAAGTCATAAGCCTTTCTAAGAATAGTTATACAAAATAAATACATCAATGTTCCGAAACAAAGGAACAAATGAAAATAAGTGCAAATGAAGATGACTCCGAGTCTGCGAACGCTGCATCAAGTTTACCTTGAGTCTCCAACGCAACGACCCACACAGCTACTACCGATCGAATACCTAGATTTGTACACAAAAATGTACAAAAGTGTAGTATGAGCACACCACAACAGTGCCCAGTAAGTATCAAGACTAACCTCGGTGGGGGTAGTGACGAGGAATAGTCCAGACACCTACTGGTCAAATAAATTAAACAGGATTTGATAATAAACTATCAACCTAAAAATGAAAAAAAGTAATATCAACAACAGTGAAAGAACAAACTACAATAAGTAGAAACAATAAAGAGAAACACGGATGGAAAAGAAAGATAACCAAATAAATTAACACCAACATAGCTGGAATACAAACAAGTAAAAATGTACTCAAACAAGGAAGGCGATGTCAGCTCAATAAAATCATATCATTTCTGATGCACAATTCCACTCATCTCAAACTTGATGTCTCATATTATAACCTCAATTACCAAACTTTTAGCACACCCAGCACCTTGTGTTCACATATTTCTATCTCTCTTTGCATAACAACGTTCTCATGTTACTCAGTACATAGAGTCCATAACCAATGCAATCAAGATGTTCAAGGAGTCTCATTTACATAAGATAAAGTAGAGTACAACTTCTAAGCTAATTAGGAATTCAGCAAGAAAAGATGAAATTAATTTTGAAAATTATTTAAATAAAGAAAGTATCATTTTCAATTAAAATACCGCATCAAATGAAGTATTACCTTTAACATGCGATTTAGGAAATTAACTTAGTAGAAATTTATTTTTAAGTAAAATACAACATTAGACTGTTTAAGGGAATGTAATTGAGTAACTAATTAAATTAAAAATAAATAATTATTGAAATTTAAAGTATTGAAATATATATATATATATATATATATATATATATATAGCGAAGTATTGAAAACTTCTTGTTTTCTTGGAAGTGTAATTTATGTGGAAGGAAGAGCAAAAAAACGAATATAAAATGAGAAGACTTTTTCCAGTTAAAATTTCAATACATTATTTTTTTTCGGCATGTGAAGGTTTTTCGATTATGAATTTTTTCCCCCAAATCTGAGTGTATTTTGCTTTGCTTATGAACAGATCTTTTTGAGAGTTTAATTTGTGTGTGAAAAAAAAACATTAAAGAAAAACGGTTAGACAAAGTCGCCGGTGAATGAATATCCGCCGGAATTAGAGAAGAAACAAAAAAGAAGTAAAAAAAATACAAAGAAAAAGGAAAAGGAAAAAAAAAAGAAAAAAATGGTAAAACAGAATAAAAAATAATCTGAAATCTTTTTTTCTTGCTTCTCACTCTCCGGAGAGTGAAATACACACTCTGTCATGTCAGCGTTAAAGGTGCAAATAATTCTATTTAAAAAAAATTTAGGGGGCTATAGGATTCCCGCAAAAAAAAAGTGTGTAGTTGAAAATTCGGGTATAGAAAAATTTTATCTTGAGTCTCGCATGCCAAGTCGTACTTGTGTCAGACTCTTCAGAAGTGGACATGTGGACAAGTAGGTCCCACTTCTATCACTATATTCAACTCTCTCTTTTATGTTTTCCTCATCCACAAACAGTCACCCTAATTTTTTTTTCTTTTTCTCTACAATATATTATACTTAAATCTCCATAGCAGAACACCAAAATTTGCAACCTTAATGGAGATTTCTTTTAAGGATATTTAAAACATATCTATTTCTCCATTTGCTTCATCATGTCCTTTTTCATAAAATGTAAAAATCCTAGAAAACTAACTTAAACTCCCTACTTAAAAAGATAGCATCTATAAATAAAATAATATTTTAAATATAAATTTTAAATGGAGGTTTAGGAGAGGAAAACCCCTTTAAATTAATCTTTTCACCTAAGATTTTTCGATGACTCACTTCATAAACTTTAAACCCATTTTTCATAAATTTTATTTTCGTTGTCAACCCATATTTATCCCCAAGAATTGTTATTTTCTTTTCATGGAAAAAACTCAAAAAATGTATGAGGAAATATATAGGAGAAGACGGGTGTTGGACTAAAGAAGAAGAAAATGATATATGTAGTAATGAATTTCATGTAGAAAAGGTTATTGGTGGTTAGATAAGATATGGGTCACATTGAAGGATACAAATTTTGGTGTTTTGCTGTAGAAATTGAAGGAGAATTGCTTGGTATTGGAGAAGAAAAAGAAAAGGAAAAAAATTAGGGTGACTGTTTGGGGATGAGGAAAACGAAAAAGAGAGTTGAAAGTAGTGATAGAAGTGGGACCCACTTGTCCACATGACCACTTCTGAAGAATCTCGCACAAGTATGACTTGACATGTGAGACTCAAGATAAAATTTCTCCTGGGTATAGGTAGGGAGTTACTTATGCATTTTTCACACAAAAGTAAGCAAACCTTTCACAGAGAAAAGCTAAAAAGTGGATTTTCACCATCAATTTAGCGCACAGGAGCTATAAACTTATCTTATACTATATAAAACAGAGGAAATTATTCAGAGGAAATCAGGAAGTACTGAGATGCATAACTCACATCTTCAATAACAGCGTCGTAGAACAACATATCATCCTCACTGAAAGCATTACATGCAACACAAACAATCATACCTTCCTTGAAAGTACATCATTCGCTATCGTGCAACTGCGGCGACACACACCGGAACCTTTGAAATAATTCATCGACTTCTTACTTCGACGTTAAGTCTCCGGCGTCGAAAACCATGTCGACTTCCTCTGAATATCCCTCGTACTTCACAGTCAACCTTTGGCCTTTTGGCACGAGTTGTACAGTATACCATGAGTTATCAACCTTATATCTGTACTCCAAGTTGTACCCTTTCTGTTGATCGGGATTCTCCATTGCCGGCAGGAAAGAATATTAGAATTGATCACGCCCAAGTATATCCTCTAAATAGGATTATGCGGACGTTGCAAATGAAATCCGAGTATTACGCCCAGGGTCGAATCCACAGAGAGTCAACCTATCAACTGCTACCTTTAGACCCACTCAATTCTTTAGAACCAGCTTCCAAATACTTTTGAATCACTGTTGAGGATTCTTTATGAACTAAAATTGTAGAAAAATAACAATCTATAACTAAATAACTAAGGTTGTAGACAAATATGAGAAACAAACTAAGGTAATGACTTTCCTTATTGATGGAATCCCTTCTGTTTATGCTTCATACAAATTTATCGACTCACTTTATTAATCATGAACACTCAACTCACTGTAATTCTCTCCCAAGCAGTCACAGTAATATACTATTGCACTCTCCCGAGCTACACTAGCTAGCTTTAATTAGCACAGTTCAATTAAGATTACGCCCAAGGCTTCGTTATTCCTAATCCCGCCTTTAAACCCGCAGGTATAGATTCCTCTTATTCTTTAGGAGTGGTGTTATTCAATAACTACCTAAATATGCACTCTTTTCCAAGTTATGCACACTAAATAGGCACAGCTAATTGAGGATCCTGTCAATTAACTACAACAAGAACATAGTTGAATAAATAAAGATTAAAACTGGCAAATTTGCATTAACATAAACGAGAAGTTCATCCCCCAATAGGTTCCATCAAGACCTTAGACAAAGAAATTAGCTACTCATAACTATGGGTAAATAAACTAGAATAGAATTCATCATCAAAAACAAAAAGAAAAGAAGAAAGATGTTGGGAAAGATCCCTCACAATAGTTTTTCCTTCCAAGATAACCTAATAATGAATACTTGCCTCCTTTGGGCGAAGTTTATAGTTTAAATAGGGTTTAGGTCTTAAAAATCCCGTTTTTACACTTCAGTCCCTCAACTTTACGGCGCCTGCCGCGGTTCTGCCGCGGTCGCGGTGGAACCGCGGCCAAACCACCCTTCTGAATCTCTAAACTTCAGCGGCCCTCACCCACCACGGTTCTACCGCGGTCGCGGTGAAACCGCGGTAGAACAGTGTCTCTGATTCTTCAGGGCTGTTCAGGCGTGATTTCCATGTACTTTTGCATATATGGCCTTTTTCTTCTACTTTTGACTCCAAAATTGCTCCTTAGCCTTCCTTAACCATTTTGTACCTACAATTCATGAAAAACACTAATAAGAGCATTTTGTCATCATATATATTATCAAAACAACATAAGAATGTGATTATTTAAGGCGTGATTATAGTCAAATTCACCTATTATCAATACCCCACACTTAAACCTTTGCTCGTCCTCGAGCAAACTAAATCACATTTCTAGGCCTAATGGTATTGCCCCAATATATGTTACTCTTGCAGTTATCAATGATCAACTCAAGCAATGCAACAATCCTAACTTAATTTGCAGATTCTCATGCCATGACACACTTTGTTTGCTCTAATTACTCTAACAGACTTGAAGACTTACTTTTTCTTCCTGAGTCACATGCCCTCACAAAAATAAACTCTGAGAGAGGTTCCAAACACATAATATTCAACAACAAGGAACCATATATAGAAAGAATTCACTCACTCTCAGCAAAGAGCATTCACATGCCACACAGACACACCATAAGCTTGCCCGTAGTGTAATACTCTACTAATCAAGCCATTCAGTCAAAGATCAAGAAGTTTTTATAGGTTGTAATGTAGGCTATGGGATAGGTAGGATATATTTGGTTATAGTGACTAACCTCCCTAAGCACTTTAATACACACTTCCTTTTTATTTCACATCTATGCTCAACCCAACCATTATTCCATATTTTTATTCACTTGTGACCCCCATTTTTCTGTAGGTGCAACTGGTTTCTCTCTTTTTTTTTAATAACATTTTCTCTACAATACCAGTTTACCAATTCAACCATTCATTCTTGATTCCCTTTTTCACTAACTCCCTACTACCCCACACTTTAACTTGTGCATCTTCTTTAATAATTCAAGTGCTTCTAGGAGGTACAGGTTCAACCACTTAGCTTATTCAACACAGCTATTTAGATCATTATAGGGTTATCAAAGAACAGGCTTCAAGCTCAAAGGGGTTAACTATGGTATTATGTAAAGGTGGATTCACAGTTTTATAGGGTTGCACAAAGAAATGCCTCTATCCTTTCTAAAACTAGACGACTTCTATTTCGCTTTGCAAATACACGGGGCAAGTTCTAGGTATCATATGTAAGCACATAATGCAAGTAACAACTCATACACACTTAGCATGTAACTCATTCTGAATCAGTTTATCAACATAATCATATGAGTGTTCAAGCAAGACAAGATGTGCAATATTAAGGCATATATTATGAGTCTACAGACAAATTTAGACGTCACACTCTCAAGTTCTTTTTAGTTTGCAAGTGTGCATATCTGAGGTTACATTCTGACCTTCACCCCTCTAATCCTACAACTATAAAAGAAAAATCTACCTAACCCGATTCAAGAAAAACCCTTGGAAAAGAACCGTGGTAAAAAAAAAACCAAGGGGGAGGTAATACACTACCTAAAAGAGGAAAATAAAAAAAAATTCTACATGGACAACTTCCCTCAAGAGTACTGTCCAAGTAGTTCGTCATCAGGAAGAGTCCCCTAACCTTGTTTTTGGGTTTTATATTTATAATTTTTTTTTATTTTCCGACTTTTACCCTCTAGAGACCAGTCGACAAGTGTCCGTCCTTGGGCAAAGTCAGCTAAATCTAATATAGAACTGAACAAATATATACAACACTCACTTTTACACAACATTACACTATACATATTACAACATACAAATAGAGTAAGTCACACATCCCACACTTAAGATTATGGCATGTCCCCATGTCATATAAGCAAAGTATAGAGCATAAGGGTTAGAAAACTTTCCTGAGACTCAGTCAGAGTCGGAGACAGTGCTGGGGTCGACATGGCATACTCTCCCCAATGCACGAAGCCAAGCCATGAACCGACTTTCAGACCTGGACTGCCTCTGGGACATAGCATCCAACCTTGTGTGCAATCCGTCCACCGATGAGCGGAGATCCGCTACCTCTTCTTCCATTGACCGCAGTATAGGCCTGGTGGACTGTGATCTAGATATGTCAGCCCCCGAATGAGAGTATCTTGATGGTCCAACACTGTCAAGTGACCTCCTGGACGGAGCAAGCAGGACCGGGTCATCATCATCATCATCAATGTTAATTGTTGTTATAACACCCCGGCCCACCCTTATTCTTGAGGCTTTGAATGGAGCCTTTTGTGGCAACTCTCTGTCAGCTGAGAATGTGGGTGTGTGCTTCATTAAGCACAATGTAGTAACCAATGAAGGGAAATAGAATCCCTTAGTCTGCAGTGGCCCCCGTAGTACCATTTCATCCCCAATTATCCGTGCTGGATCAAAATCCTGCTTAGTAACAAAACACCAAGTCAGTAACGCCCTGTTGAAATTTACATCTGTAGTATTACTAGATGGCAAGAATCTACTGTAGATAATAGTCAGCCAACACTTGGCCAAGTGAGTGAAGCAGCTGGAGTTTAGGGTTATTTGGTCTTTTATCCAAATTGGTCTTCCCCCTGTGCATAATGCAGCTATCATAACCTCCCATGTGACATTTGGCCTATCATGATAATAGTCTATGTCACTGGTGAACGGAGGTAGCCTCAACACTTGTCAAATTTTCTGAACTTGGGCATTGACTATTTTTCCACGAACAATCACCTCCCTATTCAAGTGAAATGAGCAATTGGCGTAAAATTCTCTGACTAATGTCTTGTTAACAGAAGCAGGGTCATGGAATAGGAATTCCATCTCCCGCCTCCTAATTTCCTCATACATATCTATCCTTTCAGCACGGAGGGCTGCCCCGTCAACCTGAATCTCCTGAAGAAAGCTCTTTGTAGCTTTGGCATGGAAATCATCCTCTGCCAATTCAGATGCAAACCGGGACTCATCATAAGTAGGGTGCCTTGAAGGCCCTGCTGCTTGTCTTGATCTTTTGGGATCCATAAGACCTGCAAAATCAAGCAAACTATCAAAATATTTCCTTAACAATGGCCGCTCAGATGGTTACTCAGACTTCACCACCCGATTTCCACCAATTACACCCTCTCTCAATTCATTCATAACACTACCACCATAGCTCCAAAATCTTTTTGTACACCCCACACTTACATCTTACCACACCACCATTTACTATTACAACAATATCACCCATTTACTACCGCAACACCACCAAACAATTACATCACAAATTCCAACACTTACGATACCCCAAACCTAAGTTGGGCATAGAATACCCCACAAATATACAACACAATGCCAATACATGGCCCAACACCATATTTCACCACAACATATAATATAGGTCTCCAAGCCACCAAAATAACTTCACAATTAAGCAATAATGGAAACCCTCACAATTTTAGCACCAAACAACTTCATTAATAACAACTACAATAATATCAACTTTAAAATAAAGCAAAAATTTAACTTATTACACTAATCCTAACTAGGGTTGAAGTAAAACTATAAATTAACTAAAGTACACTACTTAAAGTAGAAAGAAATTAGAGAGAAAAGAAAAAAACTTACTTGATGTGAAGAGAGAAAGAAGTGGAGGTCCTTTAATGGAGAAGTGATGAAGGAAGTGAAGGAGGAAGAAGATGAAGAGAAGAGAGAGATAGAGAGAGTTGGGGTGTGTTTTAGAGAGAAGGGAGAGTAAAAGAAGAAGGGGTGGGCGTTTGAAGTGAGTGGTGGGGGATTAGTTTAGGTAAAGGGATAAAAGGGATAAAAAAAAATAATAATAAAAATTTTCGCGTACCTGGACCGGTCTGGGCTCGCCACGGTTCTTCCGCGTTCGCGGTAGAACCGCGAGCGATGATATTTAGAAGGGGGTCACTACCGCGGTTTGACCGCGATCGCGGTATAACCGCGGTAGATGACCTTCAGAGAAGACTTTTGACCGTGGTTTCACCGCGATCGTGGTGGAACCGCGGTCGACGCAGTTCTCTGATTCTTACACTTTTTTTTTAAATTTAAACTACTACACACTATAACTGTTAAAAGTACAACAAATTTATGGGTTGACTCCCACTTAGCGCCTGATTTAACGTCGCGGCACGACTCAACTGAGCGTATTTAAGGCTCGCTCGACCTTTGTGGCTCATTCAAATATAGATCTGACATCTCTTTATGCTTGCTCATGCCCATGTACAATTTCAGACGCTACCCATTGACTCTAAATGTGCGAGAGTCATTTTCAGTAGCCATTTCAACAGCTCCGGATGGGAAAACTTCAACTACCCCAAAAGGGCCAGACCATCGTGACTTTAACTTACCCGGGAACAACCTCAGTCTTGAGCTATATAGTAGTACCATGTCCACAGGTTTGAAGGTTCGCTCCACAATGTTCTGATCATGTAGCCTCTTTATTCTCTCTTTGTACAGCCTAGTGCTCTCAAATGCAAGATGTCGGAACTCTTCAAGCTCGTGCAATTCTATGACTCTCGATGTGCCTGCAGCTTTCATGTCTAGATTTAGCTGCTTCAGCGCCCACCACGCTTTATGCTCTAGTTCAACAGGTAAGTGACAGGCTTTCCCAAACACCAACTTGTATGCTGACATACCAATTGGTGTCTTCAAAGCTGTTCTGCAAGCCCAGAGTGCATCATCTAGTTTTCTCGCCCAATTAGTTCTTGTGGCGTTCACAGTTTTTGTCAATACACTCTTTATTTCTCTATTGGAGACTTCCACCTGTCCACTAGTCTGCGGGTGGTAAGGAGTAGCCACCTTATGACGCACATCGTATTTCGCCAACAACTTTTCAAAGGCCTTGTTACAAAAGCGAGTGCCCCCGTCGCTTATAATTGCACGCGGTGTCCCAAAGCGTGTGAATATATTCTTCTTGAGAAACCCAACCA
>MU759656.1:65674-130052 GCA_026770625.1 Nicotiana glauca | reverse complement strand
ATCTCCCCCCCCCCCTCTCTAAACCTCACCCCAATTCTAGCCGCCTCTCTACCCTCCGCCCTGAGCCGCCGACAAAAATCGTCTACGGCGGCGGCGACATCTAAAACCACCCAAAAACTACCCCTATCCACTCCCCTCACTCTTCTCAACCTTACACTACTAACAATATTTCAAAAACTCCACCAAATTAAAATTGGTGGATCTAAGATCCAAAAACCCCAGAAACCCCAACCTCGCCGCCGAAAATCACCTATGGCAGCGGCGGAACCCCAAAGCCACCTAAACTTACCCCATACACTCCCATGCACCTCCTAAACCCCACCATACCAACTGATCATCCAAAATTCCACCAGAATCCTAGATCTTAAATCTAAAAATGCAGAAATTCTAGCACCGCCGCCGAAAATTGCCAATGGTGGTAGCAAAACCCTAAACCTCCTAAACCCATACCATATGACCACCACAGCCCCTAGAATCATATTCTACCCATAGATCACGAAAATACCCCATCAAAAGCCGTAAATCTCATATCTGATTTTCCTAAACCTTAGATCTGTTTCCCCCTCCCCCCTCCCCCCTTTTTATTTCACCTAGTTCGCATAATAATACCCATGCCAAGATCTCTTACCAGGGATCTCAGATTCTAGGTAAGTGTCTTGGCATGAGGGTTTTTAATGGCTAGATTCCCCTTCTCAAAAAGAAACAGCTTTAGGTATAATTTCTTTCTTTTTCCTTTTTCCTTTTTCCTTTCTGTTTTTCCTTTATCTTTTTTTTATTATTGTGTTTTATTTTAGTAATTTTTGTGTTATTTTTCACTACTACTTTTTAATGTGTTTTCTATTTTTTTTGTTTAAATTAATTAAATGAAGTCGGTTAAGTTAAAACTAATAATTAGTAATTTTGATGCACGTTTCTTTTGTTTGGTAGTTGTTACGAGTTGGGCTCCACTAAAATTGGTTGTTTCACTTGGCTCATAAATTGGGCTTGTCTGATAGACAGACTCAAAGCTTTGTTAAGCTTAAGAGCCCAAGGTCCTTAGGCCAAAAGTCACACAACTCAGGCCTAGAACCAGTCTAGTTCTGAGGTAATTCCAAGGCCTTAAAGGGTCAATTTTGGAATCTTAAGTTTGCATTATTTTTTAGTAAATATTAAGAAACTTCTAGAATAGGGACAATTGTCCCAATGCTGAGTAGGAAAGGATAGGGATAAGATCTCAAATATCCAGAAATTGGATAATTGTCCATTTTCTGTGATAAGAAGTGTGACGATCCAAAGGGTCATCACCTGTTTTTTCTCTTTTTTATGCTTTTGAGGCCTTAAAAATCTCATATTTAGTTGCCTCGATTTGTGTGCGCAGTCCGAGCGCGTAGCCAAAAAGCTTAAATATGAATACTGTGTGAAAAATGATGAATTTTGATATTAAAATGATTAAAGTTGACTTTGGTCAATATTTTGGGTAAACGGACTCGGACCCGTAATTGGACGGTCCCGAAGGGTCCGTAGGAAAATATGGGATTCGGGCGTATGCCCGGAATCAAAATCCGAGGTACCGAGCCCGAGAAATGAATTTTAAAGAGAAATTATTTTTCTGAAATTTATATGAAAATTTGAAATAAAAATGGATTAGAAAGTGTTGGTATCGGGCCCGTATTTTGGTTTCGGTACCCAGTACAAGTCTTATGTATGGTTTAAGCGCTTCTTGTGAAATTTGGTTGAAATCAGACGTCTTTTGACGTATTTCGGACCTAAATACCTAAAAATGAAAGTTTATGAAGTTTGATGAAAAAGTGATGATTTTGAGGTTTGATTCCTCGTTTATAATGTTATTTTGGCGATTTGATCGCATGGTTAAGTCTGTAGGATGTCGTTGAGTTAGTGTTTGTGTTTGGTTAGGAGCCCCGAGGGCTCAGGAGTGTTTTCGGAGGTGTTCGGGATGGTTTTGAACTTAGCAAGACATCAGATTTTCTACAATTTTTACACAGAAGAATCCTTCTTCGTGTTCGCAATATTCCTTCGCGTTCGCATAGCTTTGAGGCCACCCTTCTTCACGTTCGCGTTCAGGCCATCGCGATTGCGATGCTTTGTTTTTTCCTTCACCGCGTTCGCATGATGGTCAACGCATTTGTGTATGCCAATTCTTTGGAACCCCAGTGCTTCCTCTTCGCGTTCGCAGCCCTTCCCTCGCGAACGCATAGCTTGACAGCTCCCCCTTCTTCGCAAACGTGACACCCCTATCATGAACGCATAGAACAAAAATGCCCAGTGATTTTTTTTTAAAAAAGTTTCAGAACAGTAGCTCGGGTTTTATTCCAAATTTCTCACGAACTCTCTTCTCCCCCAAGCTCTAGAAATCCATTGAAGCCCCCATTCTTCAGGACCACTTGGGTTAGTAAATCCCCACTTATTTCCTTCATTGTTCTTCATTAATTAGTGAATTCCTAAGCTTAAATCCTATGGATTAGGGTGGAAATTGGGGAAAATGGGTAGAATTTGGGCTTTTCAATATTCTTTGATTTAGACCTCGTTTTGGGGTCGAATGTGAAAACAAATTATATATTCGGGCTCGTGGGGGATGGGTGATATGAAATTGGTTCGAACCTTGTGTTTTGACCAAGTAGGCCCGGGGTCGATTTTGGAATTTTTGGAAGAAAGGTTGGGAATCTATATTTAGGAATTGGGCTTGATTTATTTAGCTATTATTGATATCATAAAGTCGTTATTTCATAGATTTGATTGAGTTGGAGCCGAATTCGAGAGGGAAAGCGGTCGTTGTGGATTGATTCAAACCGTGGAAGTTGAGGTAAGTGTTTGGTCTAACTTTGACTTGAGGGAATAGGAGTAGAGTCTTATCTGCTAATTGTTAATTTTCGAGTACGGTGTATAGGCATGGTGACAAGTATGTATACACTGGTGTCTAGCATGGCCGTGTGTCCTTATATTAAGATTATCCTGAATTTGTTGTGATTCTTCCATGCTTATTTGATGAGTTCTATATACTGTAAAGAGAATGAGACAGAGATTATGGTTATTAAACTCCGTGGGGCATTGGCTTGAGTTGTGTTATGGATTGAGATGGTATATGATATGAAATGGCTCTTTAGAGCGATGGCTCGAATGAAAGTGAATTATAAATGAGAAGTGTAAGAAAGAGAAAGAGTTGATGGTTACTCCCTTGCCGGGACATGTTATTGGTTTTGTTGGTTTTTCTCTCCCTTGCCGGGATTTAGTTGTGTTGTTATATTCCCTTGCCAGGATTTCTGTCACTAGTTGTTACTCCCTTACCCCGTAATTGTTGTTGTTGACTGGGTAAGGATTGTTATTATATATGGATTGGGTTGCACGCCGCAACAGTGATAATTATGGATCGGGTGCATGCAACATTGATATTTGTGGATCGGGTTGCACGCCGCAACAATACTATATACTTATGGGTCGGGTTGCATGCCGCAACAGTGATGATTGAGGATCGAGTTTCACACCGCAATAGTATTTCTATGTGATCGGATCGGGTTGTGCCGTAACAAATTATGGCTTAATTGTGTTTATTCCGGATGTAAGTTTCTGTTGGTGGCTCTATCTATAAGGTTTAGACTTCTTGTTTATAACTATTGCCTCCCCACAGCATGCTTCCCCTCCCTTTTATAAACTGTTTATTTCCTGTTTACTTTCCGTAATATATTTCATAACTGCATAAATTTATCTGGTAGTCTGGTCTAGCCTCATCACTACTTTGCCGAGGTTAAGCTAGGCACTTACCAGCACATGGGGTCGGTTGTCCTGATGCTACACTCTGTGCATCTTTTTGCACAGATCACAGTGCCAGAGCAGCATCTTTTGGATAGCAATAGAGGATGCGGGAGCTAACTTCAGTCCAGAGACCCCGAGGTAGCCTTGCTGATGTCCGTAGGCCCGGAGTCTCTCTATCTCTATTTTAGCTTGTTATCTTTGTACCGAAACAAATAGTTTTATGTTTCATTCAAACCTTGTATTTAGTATTCTCTAGACGTTCGTGAGTATTATGATGTCACGACCCAATTTCCAAACCCGGTCGTGACAAGTTGGTATCAGAGCCTAGGTTACTAGGTCTTACGAGTCATGAGCAGGTTTAGTAGAGTCTCGTGGATCGGTACGGAGACGTCTGTATTTATCATCGAGAGGCTGCAAAACCTTTAGGAAAAACTTCACATTCTTGGAATTCTTATCGTGCGTACTAGATTCGGCTTGAGATATAATTCTTGAAATTCCTTCCACACGTCTGTATGCGCACATGAGCGCTCAATAGTATATGTGCCTTGATGGCTTGTGATTCCCCGATCAAGGGGCAAGATGTGATCTTCATGAGTATGTTGGGCCAGTCTGGAGGACTTGAGGCCGGATCTTTGCCTATGGCTTGAGCACCGAGGTGCTGATTGCGCGAGCAAGTGTTCTGAACTTATATGTTTGATATTGTCCCTATTAGATGGAATGGCGGTTGGATATCCATGTGATGAGTATGTTGGTACTGCGAGATGTATCTATGTGATCTTGGTAGTGACGAAGGAGTCTGTTGAATGATAGATGAGCTGGTAAGTGTTCGATTCCTATTATGATCTGTTGTGTAGAAGAATATAATTTTTTGTGTCTCCTAGTTGGAAAGTAAAGTGCATTACATGTGGTGGTATGAGTTCAGACTCAGGAAGACTAAATGACTGTGCAACGTATATAATGGTGGAAGGTGTGCTGAAGTACTAAATTGAGGTGGAGCAGGTGGGTTATCTCCTGCGGAGTGTTCTTAAGTGGTAAGATTCTTATGTATATTGTTAGAAGATCTCATGTGTAATTGAAGAGTACGTGTTGAATTTGATAAATTCGGGTCGCTCTAGAGGGTGGAGTCAACTGATGTGGGGAGGAATGTGAGGTTTGCTGAGGATTTCAGTACTAGATGATCTGTGTTTTCACAAACTAGTAGATGATTTGAGTTTAATCTCACTATGATACTATAGCATCATTAGAGTAAAAGTATTATGGGTTATTGAGTGTGTCCTGATATATGGCTTCGAGCCAAGTTGGGGAGGTTGCTGTTGATTAGCTAATCGCCCGGTTATGTGCTATGTTGGTTCCGTTTTGAGGTATGTTGGCAGATCAGTTCTGGTTGCAAAAATTGAGCTGAGGATGGCACGAGTGAAGCAAAATTTTGACAAAGGTTATATGGTACTTCGTAGATGTGTGGAAATAATAGGATGTCTTGAATTGTTGTTGATAAAGAATCCTTAGCGTAAAGAGAAGGAAGTTTTTTGGTTGTATCGGAATGAGATCACGTCATGCGGTGTCAGAGTGCTAATGAGGCACGAGTGGTTATGTCCGTTGGATCAGGTAAATTGTAGTTTGAATATGAAGTAATGACTCTCGAGAATGGTTTTATTGTGTTTAAGATCCTACATGTAACAATCAGGTGTCTCAAGGTTATGTATGTGATCAGAGACTGTTTATTCACAGAGAATGTCGAGGCTTGTGGTATTTATATTAATTATGGGATCCTATGTATCGGCATCTGGAAAGTAATGGCCGTGAATTCAGGTTCGCAGGAAGTTCTACAAACAGAAGTATTCTGGAAGGTGGTATTTCTGTGAACAGCTAAGAGAGTATTCGGTGGCCTATGGGTCTTAGACAGTGTGGTCTTATGTTTGAGTCTCATGTGGTAAGCCTGGATTGAGGCATTGTGATGCTACAGCAAGGGAGAAATATCAAGCTGATGATGAATCAGAAAGGAAATTAGATAGATGGAATAGCTTGATAATAGACCGAATCGGTATGGTAAGGGTATGATTAATTCTTTGTATAGGTTCGAGGTAATGAGCTTTTGCTGGCATTTTGGCAGCAATGCTCTTGAGTTTTGATGGCTTGCTCAGCTTGGTTTAGATAGAAGGATTCAGTCCTGGCAATTTAGCTTGAGCAAATGGAATTAGGAGAGAGTCTTTGTTGGGTTTTATCGTGGTTTGGAGATGTATATATATTTCTACGGGCATGCGAAGTGTGGGATGTGTGATTATTTTCTTCTAGATAGGATTGACAGAAGGTCTTGGCTACGTGAGTTACAGTTCAGTTCTGGAAAGAAGTTCATAAAATTCTTAGGCAACGGGTAGCCTCAGGTAATCAAGGAAATGGTACTGCTCATTGAAAGTGATTTGACGAGGGTATGTGTCTCGGAAAAAGGGTAATGTGATTAGACTGATGATACTCTGGTGGTATTGCGGCATTTTCTCGTTAGATCGACTGCTAATATATGAGTTTGTTTGATGGCACAGGGGAATTTAAGAATATCCTTCGCGGAATGATTGGGTACTTGAGGCTATATATATATATATATATATATATATATATATATATATATATATATATATATATATATATATATATATACGGCAGAATTTGGGATCAGGTATGGTGATTCGTGTGCTATATGGAGTTGGAGACTGGGAGATCTCATGTTCAGGCTCTGCAGTGGTTGTGGATCGTGGGTATCGATACTGTTTAGCGACTATTGGGATTTGGAGGCCCGAGTGGATCTTTCTTTGTTGGTATGTTAGATTTTGGATATGATGTTGGGCCGTAGAATGGTTGCCTCAGTGTGGGTTATTCTAGACTATTGTGCTATGGGATATGTCAGAAAATGCCACAGGTTGCATAGCGAGGTGCATCAAATTATGTTCTAGCAGAGTGGTTTGTATTCCAAAGATCAGCGGACGGCTGGGAAAGATTGCTTTTCTTAATTGGGCCTTCGTGGCGGATATCAGTACAGAGGTTTCTACCATTGATTCAGTCCCGGTATTGAGGGACTTTTCGGATGTGTTTCTTGTGGTCGGGCATGTCGCCGGGCGAGCTTGTGGATTTCGGTATTGGTTTGGTGCCGGGCACCGTATCGTACGGCTCCGAGAGGAGTTACAGTAGTGGTAGGAGCAGCTTCAGGCTTCTTGATATTGAGTTCGTTGACAGGCCGAGGTGGTCACGTATTTAGCTTGAGTTAGCTTGGTTGGCCCCGAGTTGTATTGTTGAGGGATAGGTTGATTCGATTGTAATTGAGCTTGTTAGTGATCTAAGGAGATCTATAAATTGCTTTTCTGTGCTGTGAGACATTATGATTTGTTGGATATGGGCACATGTGGTGCGGTTCTATTAGGTATTCAGAAAGGAAGTCAAGCGGGAAGAGTAATTGAGTGTTGCTCGGTGTATGGAGTATTGGTTATGGCCTATCGGGTTGCGTGTCGCGTGTTATTTGTTTCACCGTGGGTGTAATGGATTTCTTGGTTTCAGACATCAATCTGTGCGTGGCTGTCTATTTTGAGCATGGTGACTTGAGGTGCTTCATGTGTAACAGTGTTTGGATATGATCACGCTTTGTGGCGAGGCCACATGAAGTTATGACCTTTCGAGAAGGATTCAGGTACTCCGTTTGTATGATGTGAGATGGGGCCTCTGCCTTGTGTTGTAACGGTATTGATGAGCTTGAGGTACAACTCTTCTGTTTGAGTCATTTGTCCTGATTTGAGTATGTTCAGACTGTTCCTTAATGGTGCGTGCATTATGCAAGTTGTGGCTTAGGCCTTTATTGAGGTGTCGTATCACCAGGGTGGCGTGTTGAATTCGAGGTGATCGTTGGAGTCATTAATGAATACGAATAGATGTGATTTCAGCTTGTTAGAGGGTTAATATCGAGGTTTGGCCCGGGATTCTATTGTGGTATTAGTCAAATAGGAGTGGCTTCATGTATGGGTGATCTGAGGAATGGTTACGGTTATCACGTGTTTTATTTATCGTTGGCAGTATGTGAAAGTGATGCAATAAGACTTTAGCTAATAAGAGGTTTTCTATCGGTATTTGGTTATTGTGGGCAACTACTGTGAATAGAGGCCATTGTTTCGAGTGTTTGGATTATGTGGTATATCGTATGGTTTCACCGAAGGTTGCAGGTATGTGTTATTACGGCTGATTCGGGCTTATTCTCAGTATAGATGTGAGGTTCTGATCTTGTGTATGATTTCGGAAAATGCAAAGTGGTTCTACGGTTGATGGTTTAGATGGACTATGAAATTTCAGCTATATTGTGCTATCAGACCTATGTGAGATAGGGTGACGTGGGATCACCCCGGGTATATGCTTAGTAAGGTCATTTAGCTATTGGTTGGCTTCTAGGACAACTCTAGGTACACTCGAGGATGAGTGTTTGTTTAAGCTGGGGAGGATGTGATGACCCGACCCGTCGTCTCATGTGTTATTGCCCCATTCCCCCATTTCATGCTTCTTCATGTTTCGTTATCGGTATGTGGTGTGTTAGAGTTGATTTGGATTGGTTTTGATAAGAAATGAGACACTTAGTCTCTTTAAGGAAAGCTTAAGTTGGAAAAGTCAACCGAATGTTGACTATTGAGTTAGAGGGCTCGGATGTGACTTTCGGTGATTCGGTTAGCTTCGGGGGATGATTTGTGACTTAGGAGCGTGATCGGAATTGATTTTGGAGGTCCGGTGTAGAATTACGCTTGAATTGGCAAAGTTAGTATTTTGGCAAAATCCAGTTGATAGGTGAGATTTTGATCCGAGGGTCAGAATGGGATTCCGAGAGTTGTTGTAGCTTCGCTGGGTGATTTTAGATATGTGTGCAAATTTTCAGGTCATTCGGACATCGTTTGGTCGGGTTTTTTATCGAATGCATGTTTCAGAAGTTTTTAAGGAACTTAGGCATGAATCCGATGAGAATTGATTATTTTAGTATTGGTTGATGTGCTGTGATGATTGGAACAAGTTTGGGTAATGTTTTAAGTCATATTGGTGCTTTTGGTTGAGGTCCCGGGGGCCTCGGGGTGAGTTCGGGTCGTTAAACGGAGAGTTCTTGAAGTTTGTTGCAGGTTCATATTTGTCACGACCCCAGTTCACCCTCCATGAACATGTCGTGATGGAACCTAGTTCCTACGACTAGGTAAGCCTAACAATGTAGAAATTTATCAACTTAACTTGCGGAATAAACATTTTAAAGCTAAACATATTTAAATAATAACTGCAAATAAGACTGCTAGGCCTAAACAACTCAAAGAGATGCGGAAGTCTACAAATCAATCCCAAACCCGGAAACTCATGGGAACCACAGGCTAAAGAGAACATAGTACGTTGTTCTAACTCCAGAATATCTAAACAACTGGGAGAAAAGGGATAAACTAAATACTAAAGATGGAACAGAATAGAGACTCCTGGTCTGCGGACGCGGCAGATATACCTCGAAGTCTCCGTGTATCTCCTCGCCTCAAGGATAGTGCGCCTGAGTAGAGGTACCTGAAAAATCTGCACATGAAAAACATGCGTAGGAAGGGCATGAGTACACCACAGCGGTACTCAGTAAATGCCAAGCCTAATCTCAGTTGGGTAGTGACGAGGAAGGTCAGGGCCCTACTGAGACAAAATATAATAATAATAATAATAATAATAATAATAATTAACAATATAATAATCTGACAGAAATAATAAATACGGCAGTGAAATAAGGCAGGTCAACGAGCCAATAACAACTACAAAGACAGAGTAAACACAGTTCACTATCAATGATACCAATGAGGGACTCCCATAAAACCGTCATGTAGCCCTTTCCTCAACTGTCCAGTGGATCTCCTGGAATATCGTCCCGTTGTCCAACTCATGTACCAATATGTAGGGGGGATCTATCGGGAATCTAACCCGCAGTCCTAAAGTAAAAGTGCAGGGGAGTCTATCGAGAATCTAAAGTCCCAAAGTAAAAGTGCAAGGGGATCTATCGAGAATCAAACCCGCAGTCCCAAAGTAAACAAACAAGGGGGGATCTATCAGGAATCGAACCCGCACCCAATGTAAATGCGCAACCACAGCCAGAAACAAACCAAGGAATGAAGTACGAAAAATAAACAACAGATAGAACTAGCCTAGCATGCTTCACGTAGCGCAGTCAAAACAACTTAAGCAATTAGATAGTCAAATCAGCTAAACATGCTTTTACTAACCTAGCACAAGTCATAACTTCAAATAGAATAAAGCAAATAAGAATAAGAACTAAATTTCCATAGCTTAAATAAAAATGGGATTTCATCAATCGGCTCAAATACGCACTCGTCACCTCACGCACAAGGCACTCAAACGTCAAGTAGAAATCCTAAGGGGAAAGGTCCCCCACACAAGGTTAGACAAGCCACTTACCTCGAACCGGCTCAATATCACTAGAAACCGTGCCTTTGCCACGAGTATCCGACTCCAAATGGCTCAAATCTATTCAATTCAATTACACATCGTAAATAATATTTCAAACAACTGATTCCACTATTAAATTTAGAGCTAGGGCACAAAAATAGGTAAAATGACCAAAATGCCCCTTTAGCCAACACCTCGGAATCAAATAATTTTCACGTTTTCAAAACCCTCGTACTCTCATGAGTCTAACCATATAAAAATCTCCCAAATCGGAGGTCAAATGCCCCCTCAAAACCCCAGAGTTTGGTCTATGAACTTTTACCCCAAATTACCAAGTTTTTTATCCTAAATTCGAACTCAAATGATGTATTTAGCTATAAAATGATGAAATATAATGAAAAGGGATCAAAGAAACGTTACACAATGATTTTCTCTTCAAAACCCACTAAAAATCACCGTCTCCCGTGCTCTCAATTGATTTTCAAACTTATGAAATTAAACCCTCGAAATTTTCTATTTCAGTCTAGACATTTCCGCTTCTGCGGACAAGGGACAGTTTCCGCGGTACCGCATATGCGGACAAAGTGCCGCTTCTACGGCTTCCACTTAGCATCCCATTTTCCACTTCTGCAGTCTATGGATCGCTGAAGTGATACCACTTCTGCGGAATTTTGTCCGCTTCTGCGTACCTGACCTTCAGCCCATGCCTCGCTTCTGCGGCTGCCTAGCCACTTCTGCAGCTCCGCTTCTGTGGCTGCCTAGCCGCTTCTGCAGCTCCGCTTCTGCGGTTCCCAAGCTGCAGAAGCGAAAATACCAGAAGCCTGCTAAAATTGTTTTTCCTTAACTTGCCCGTCGAGTATCCAAAACACACCCGAGACCCCCGGGACCTCAACCAAAAGCACCAATACCACCTAATACCTCATTCAAACTTGTACTAATTCTTAAAACACCTAATACAACACCGGAAATCCAATTAAATCAAAGATTCAAGCCTAATAACTTCAAATTCCAACAAAACACACTTTCGATCAAAAACCTAACAAAAACTCGCCCGAATGACATGAAATTTTGCACGCACGTCCCAAATGACATGACGGAGCTACAGCAACTTCCGGAATTCAAATCTGATCCTCGAATCAAAAACTCACTATCGGACTGGAAACTTCAAAAATTCAAACTTCGACATTTCAAGCCTAAATGAGCTACAAACCCCCAAAATACCTTCTGAACACGCTCCCAACCCCGAAATCACCTAACGGAGCTAACGGAACCATCGGATTTCCATTCCAAGGTTGTCTTCACACTATTCTAGTTATGGACCATATTTCAACTCTTAAGCTCTCATTTAGGGACTAAGTGTCCCAAAACAGTCTGTATCCCAACACCGAACATCCCGGTAAACCAAAATAGCATAAATGAACTTTGGGGAAGCAGTTAATGGGGACGGGGCGTAAATTCTAAAAATGACCGGCCGGGTCGTTACAATATTGCTGGTATCAGGTATTTTTGCTTCTGCAGAAATGGGCCGCAGATGCGGTTCCGCAGAAGCGAGTTATAGGTCGCAAAAGCGGCTCGTGGTCTGGTAGGGTGGTTCCACAAAAGCAGAATGAGGTTCGCATCAGCGGGTCCGCAGGAGCGAACGGTTAACCGCAGAAGCGGTTTGGGTCTTAAGAGGGAGTTCCACAGAAGCGGAATTTGAGCCGCAAAAGCGAAACTGGAATTTTAACTAAAAATTCGCAAATGCGGGAAATTGGCCGCAGAAGCGGTCCCGCCTAAGCGGATGGGGGATCGCAGAAGCGAAAGTCGACTAGTGGTAGAAGGGTTTTTATTGGACATTTCATCCGCGAGTTCAACCATTTTTCCTCCATTATTGAGCGACCTTGAGAGCATTGGACGGGGATTTTGAGAGTTCTGACTGGGAATCGATTGGAGTTAAGTCCCTTGGCCTAATTATTCAGGTTTCTAGTAGAATTAACATGTACATTGGGGAAATTCATCAAAAATGGGGTAAGTTAGGGCTTGAGAAATTATAAGTTAAAAATGGAATTTGGAGGGCCAAATGGACTCCGATTTTGGTAAATTTTATATGTATAGACTCGTGGCGAGACGAGTAATCCGTTAATGTACGTTTTGTAATTTTTTGAGAAGTGGGCCCAGGGCTCGAGTTTTTCTAGTTTCGAGATTTTTGTTATATTTTGATTGTTTTCGATTGGGTATTGTTCCCTTGGCATAGTGTGATGTATTCGCTCTGATTTTGGTTAGATTCGACGCGCGAGGAGGCCGAATTGAGGGGCAAGGGTGTCGCGAGCTTGAGATTTTGCCGGTTCGAGGTGAGTAATACTTGTAAATGATATCCTGAGGGTTTGAAACGCCGGATTTGCACATCATAATGCTGTATTGAGTTGACTTGCATGCCGGATAGCAAGCGTGGGGTAGAGCACCATTGGGGATTGTGACTTGGTCCATCCTGATTGATGAAATTACTACGTATTTGACTGAAACTACTTGTTATCATCATGATTTGGGTTGATTGCCATGTTTTAGGCTTCGTGGCGATTATTTGAATCCCTCAGGGATTGATATCACTGATTTTGCATTACTTTGCATGTTATTTGATCTCGGTCCAGGGTTTTAATACTGTTTTGCAAATTCGGCCATTTTTTTATGATTTGAAAACTTAAACAACATATTATTGACGTTTTGAGCTGAGAACTGTTATTTGAATATTACCCAAGTGGCTTATGTGCATTTTTGGACTGAGCATGGATCGGGCTGCACGCCGCAGCGGTATGATATTGGTATTGCGCTTAGGCTGTAGGAGCCCCTCCGGAGTCTGAACCCCCACAGTGAGCGCGGGTATCCAAATGGATCGGGTTGCGCGCCGCAACGGTCATATGCATTGCATTGAATTCATGCATTGGTTCCTATTTGTACTACGTGTCATGACATTCAGCACTCTCATTTCATTGGCATCCATGCTACTTCTTGCACTGTTTACCAGATACCCTGGTGTTATTTGTTGGTGGAGTGTTGTGCCCGGGGGGCTGACTTATGTGCTGACTTGCACTATCTAATATCGCATTCATATGCTTGACTGTTGGAAAAGGATATTTTCAAAGGAGGTTTTTAACTGAACCAGATATTTTTAAAGGATTTTCACGGTTTTACTGTTTTCTCAAAGGGTTGTACGGTCCTACATAGCATGATTGAGTGCTCTTACATGATTTCTTGGCGCTCAGTTATTATTTACTCTTATTACTCACTGAGTTGGAGTACTCACTTTACTCCCTGTACCTCGCGTGCAGTTGCAGGTATTGTTCACCCGGTAACGGGTTATTAGCTGATTAAAGGTATTACTATTGAAACTGAGTAAGGTGACCGCCAGCATTCGCGTCACTGGACGTTGTCTTTAGAATTTTAGAATTTATTTCTTGTATATTATTGGCCCTGTAGTTGTGTCCAGGTTTTCATTAGAGGCACGTGACTCGTGACACCCCGGTCGGGTCGTGTTGGGTTGTAAATACTGGTTATTATTGTTGTTAACCTGTATTTATCTATTCATTTATTTTTAATAATTGTTAAAGAGACGATTTGGGTTAATTGGTTGGCCTTGTCTTCACGAGAGGCGCCATCACGATCGGGTTTGAAAATTGGGTCGTGACAAGTTACCATAAACCTGAATAATTAGGCCAAGGGACTTAACTCCAATCGATTCCCAGTCAAAACTCTCAAAATCCCCATCCAATGCTCTCAAGGTCGCTCAACAATGGAAAAATGGTTGAACTCGCAGATGAAATGTCCAATAAAAACCCTTCTGCCACCAGTCGACTTTCGCTTCTGCGATCCCCCTTCCTCTTAGGTTGGACCGCTTCTGCGGCAAATTTCTCGCTTTTGCGGATTTTCATTTAAAATTCCAGTTCCACTTTTCCGGCTCAAATTCCGTTTCTGCGGAACTCCCTCTTAAGACCCAAACCTCTTCTACGGTGAGTCGTCCGCTCCTGCGGACCCGCTGATGCGAACCTCATTCCGCTTCTGCGAAACCACTCTACCAGACCACGAACCGCTTTTGCGACCTATAACTCACTTTTGTGAAACCACTTCTGCGGCCCATTTCCGC
Source organism: Nicotiana glauca (assembly GCA_026770625.1). Lineage (NCBI taxonomy): Eukaryota > Viridiplantae > Streptophyta > Magnoliopsida > Solanales > Solanaceae > Nicotiana > Nicotiana glauca. The sequence continues at coordinate 115,753 of MU759656.1, read as the reverse complement.
AAAAGCGAAAATACCTGATACCAGCAATATGAACCTGCAACAAACTTCAAGAACTCTCCGTTTAACCACCCGAACTCACCCCGAGGCCCCCGGGACCTCAACCAAAAGTACCAACATGACTTAAAACATTACCTAAACTTTTTCCAATCATCACAACACATCAACCAACACTAAAATCATCAATTCTCATCGAATTCATGCCTAAGTTCCTTAAAAACTTCCAAAACACACATTCGATCAAAAACCCGACCAAACGATGTCCGAATGACCTGAAAATTTGCACACATATCCAAAATCACCCAACGAAGCTATAGCAACTCTCGGAATCTCATTCCGACCCTCGATCAAAATCTCACCTATCAACCAGATTTCGCCAAAATACTAATTTCGCCAATTTAAGCCTAATTCTACACAGGACCTCCAAAATCAATTTCGATCACGCTCCTAAGTCACAAATCATCCCCTGAAGCTAACCGAATCACTGAAAATCACATCCGATCCCTCTAACTCAATAGTCAATATTCGATTGACTTTTCCAACTTAAGCTTTCCTTAAAGAGACTAAGTGTCTCATTTCTTATCAAAACCAATCCAAATCAACTCTAACAAACCACATACCGATAATGAAATAGGAAGAAGCATGAAATGGGGGAACAGGGAAATAACATATAAGACGACGGGTCGGGTCGTCACATGTGACACCAGTCTTGGGTAGAGGATTTTGTTGAACTTCTGCATTTCTTTCAGTTAATTATATTTGAGACTTCCGCTTTATTATTAAATGCTTCATTGTTTTAAATATTGTCGAGGTTCGCTAAAAGAGGTCATTGATAATTGGCTTGCCTAGCTCCTATTAGTAGGTTCCATCACGACTCCCGAGGGTGGAAAATTCGGGTCGTGACAAGAAGATACTAGAAATTGGACAGTTGTCCATATTTCTGTTTAGGAAAGATGTCTTCTCCCTAATTTTAGGGAATGTTGGCAGATTCCTTTTTGGTACCCTAATCCTTATCCCTTTTCACTTCGTCACTCTATATAAACACTCATTTTTTCTCCATTAGACACACTTACACACAGACAGACCTACACACACTGGAAAAAATACACAGAAAATTTCCCGAGAATACACTGATTCTGCACTGCTTTTGAGTTTCTTTCTTTCATTTTTATCAAAGAACTCCTATTGGTTTCATACTTTTGTTGTGATTTCTGAGTTTGAATTTGAAGCTGTTTTGATTTCCTGTTTGGTATTTCTTGCTGCTGCTTTTACTCAAGTTTACAGAGATATATTTTCTTTATCTGTTTGTTTTCTTGTTGCTATCAAGGTACTTTCTTAATAATGTAAGGTTTAATTTTGTTATTTTTATGATTTAGATGTTCATCAGAATTTCTATTTTGTTTGAATATGGTCTTATGTTTAAATTAAATTGCAGGATGAATCGTGTTGGTTAAAGTTGCTCAGTTGGAAGTTATGTGTAAAACCATGTAGAACTAGTCATTTACACTGTTTATTCCATCTAAGTTACATTAGCATTATGTTAAAGTATTCTGGAAATCATAAAAAATCTGTTTAAGCTTCATGTATTCATGTTAGAAAGATTTTATCCAAAAGATCTATACGCTTGTATGTAATAGAAGAAGTAAAAAAATAGTATTTTCTTTTAAGAAACTTGTTAGAGTAGTAACAGGTAGATTTGGTTATCATTAAAGAATTAATCTCAGTATTTAGTTAATAAATTAATTCTTTCTATATATTTCTTGTATAATGAGTTAATTTGATATATTAATAGCTTTACTATTTTGTTTAAAGTGATTAAACATATTAATTCCAATTCGTTAGTTTTTAGATCATGAAAAACTGGGTCTTTTGCGCAAATTGGACAGTAGGCCATAATACATTTTCAGGCCCAAACCAATTGGGTCCTTGGAATTGTATTCTAGGTTTCGGCTAATAAAACGAGCTTATTGTTTGACTAAAAACATGTATATTCTGAAGTTTAAATACCCTAATGATTTTTAAACTTGTCACTTTAGCATAGTGTTAATATAAGAAGTAAAAGATCTAGGTAGAAAATTATCGAAATGAACCAGATTTTGATTTACTTTACTCACGTCCCAGCACCTTAGCATTCTTTTTTAAAATATAAATGAAATACAAGTGAAATGTTCTAATTGTTATTACAGTAAATAAACCATAAATGTCAGTCTCAAATTCGTTAAAAACATGCATTGGGACAGAGTTATTCAGACTCAGTCATCATCAGGCCCAATTCATCTTCTGATTAATTTTATTTAGCTGTTAATAAATGTGCATGGGGCCAGAATCATTTGGACTTAGTCATCACTAGGCCCAAATTATTTTTGGTTGAATTCATTTAGCTGCTCTAAAGCATGCACTGGGCCAGGGTCATTTAGACTCAGTCAGGCCCAAGTGCTCTTCAAATTAAATTCATTAGATTGTCCAACTAATGGACGATACACGTCTTGGGCCAGAGTTCATTTGGACTCAACCTCTATCAGGTCCAAAGGATTTTAATTGTAGATCCGTTGGGCAGCTAATGTGTGAGTTGTCTAATTAATTCAAATAAATGTTTCACATAATATTAGACTTTTACACCTAGTCACAAGACATAGAGTACTTATCTTAGAGACATAATCATAACCTTAGGTGTACTTTAAATCAAACTAACTATTACAATTATGTACACGTACATGTGATATAGTTGTAATGCCAAAAACAAACCAGGTCACACATTCACGTGATCGTGGTCAAACATTCTTAGTAAATAAAATGCCTTAATCAAATACTCGTAGAAATGCTTTTAGGCACGGTTTTTTAACTACTATTATGATTGTGTACATGTTCGTGTGACGTGATTGCGATTTTTTCAAATAAATTCAAAGTACGCGTCCGCGCGACTTTAACCAAACTTTCTTTTTAAATAAACTAAGTGTTGTGAATTGTGTACACGTATGCGTGATGTGATTCTTGACGCATCAAACTAAAATGAGTTTATGTACGCGTAACTCGTCTTAAGTTAATTCTTTAAACATGGTTTATTAAGTGATTAATAGCAGTAAAAGGTAAAATGAACATAGGTCCTAAAATGAGTAATTAGATAAAATAAGCCAAGCATAAATTGCTAAGAAATCATGCTAAAACCACAGATTTCGGAAGTGCCTAACACCTTCTTCCGGGTTAACAGAATTTCTTACCTGGTCTTCTAGTTTCGCAGATTTAAAATGTAGTCAATTTTCTTCGATTTGGGATTTAAAATAAATCAGTGACTTGGGACACCATATAATTATTCCAAGTGGTGACTCTGATTAATAAATATTCTCATTTCAATTAATGTCACTTAAATACAAAAAACTCCTTATATCCCTCTTCGAAAAAAGAAGGTGTGACAGTTTTGGCGACTCTGCTGGGGAACAAGAACCCGGTATCTCTGGTTCAGAGTTCAAGAATTTGAGCTTGTTAATGTGATTTTTTCTTGGATTTATTAATTTTTGATATTACTGTACTTTGTAGGCCTAAGGTGTTAATTGCTGCTCATTTACCGCTTTGAAATTATTTGAACTATGTTAAAATGCTTTCTTACGCCTCCCTTCTGAGTCTTCTAAAAAACATGGTACACACGTTCTCATGGCCTTCTTTTCTGTTAGAGGTCGTACCAAATAAGAACGAGGATGGATCGGCCACTAGGCCAAGTAGACTTTCATGCTCCCGGTACGTCACTCCTACTTCGGCTCAAGTCGTCCGTTTGGGTAAGCCATGTCTAGAACACATCCCCAGGTTTAAACCTAGAATAAAAAAGCCTCATGTCGGATACCTAGTAGGAATGCTTGTTTGCATCACGTGCATTTGATTCAGGGGACTCAACACAGGGGTTGGGTCCATGTAGGACAGATGTGCCTGAAATAAAAGACCATCCTGATGCATCTTACCTACGATATATGCATTTATTTTTTTCGGCTTATTTGTTGACTGGCTAAGGAAAGAAAAATAATAAAAAAACAAGAGTGAGGAGAATTTACCCAGTTCTGAAAACCTTGATATTTGAAAATTTTCTCGAAACTCTGCCAAAATATTTGAAAAAGAGAGGAAAAGAAAATGTATTTCAAAATGAAAGGGATTCAATATCAAATTTTTTCCGATTATGTCAAAACTAACCAAACTACGTGGGTCCATTTTTTACCGGATGTGAGATACATAAAAAAATCTCATTGGTACCGACCCTAATTTTTCCAATCAAATAAATAAAGTATGTCCAATGGTCAAAATATAAAGCCAACCCAACTTCGATTAAGTCTTGCGCCGTTTTTGCGAAATAGCCTTAGAACACCTTACATTGTCGAAGGGCTAAGAACAGACATGTCTATCAATAAATCCACTTTTCTAAGAAAAGTGCCTTACTTCGGCCTCAAAACTTTATTCAAAAGTAAGAAGGGTCCACTATTGCAAAAATGACCGATCTGGTTGATGTTGCACAAATAGCCACCTTTTGGTGATTTCTCTTTGAAAATTAAAAACTGGTTCTTGCAAAAAGAGTCTGCCTGTTTGTCTTTCAAACTAGAGTCAACCTTAATCTACCCGCTCACATGTACAGAATGAATACCATCCAGAATCCACCATTAAATGCCGTAGAACAACCTCCACTACAGTTTCAAATGTGGTGGTATGATTTTGACAAAGAGGGGCAAGACTGGGTAGTTGAACATATGGGTGCTCTCACGGATATCATGAAAGTCAAGCCCCATAATGATCTAATCAAGGCTTTAGTAATCTTTTGGGATCCCGTCCGCAATGTCTTCTTCTTCTAGGACTTCGAGCTTACTCCTACCCTAGAGGAAATAGCCGGTTATACAGGTTTCGGTAGGGACTTAAGAAATCAGCAGCTTATATTCCCGAGGCCTATGTCAGTGTGTCGCTTCTTTGATATTATGAACATCAGTAAACAAATAAGAAGGAACCATGTAAACGATGGTTGTTGCTCATTCTACTTCCTGCACTCCATGGATGGGCACCCTGAGGGGTTTGAAATGCATGAAAAAGGGTTGAACAACAAGCAAAGCAAAGATACTTGAAAAATTCATCATCACTTTGCCTTCATAGTAACATTTTTGGGCGTCGTGATCTTCCTAAATGAAAAGGGGACAGTTGATATCCGTATGACTAGAGTTTTGCAAGTCCTAACATCCAACGAAGATCACACACTTACTCTGCTGATATTGTCTGATATCTACTGGCATTGACACGGTGTAAGTCGGGGGCGAAATTCTTCAAAGGTTGCAATGTCCTTTTACAAATATGGCTAATTGAACACCTTCGCCATCATCCAAAATTTATGAACTACGACCCAAGCAAGATCAACTTCATTGAAAGCTATGAAGAAAGAGTGAAAGATTATAACTCTCCGAAAAGGGTTGAAGCTTGGATTTTCCACTTGAGAACTTTAAAGGAAAATCAAATTGAGTGTACTTTAGGATGGCTCTCGGTGAGGGAAGTCATACATATGTCAGCCACAAAGAATTGTTTGCTATTGATTGGCTTGAGGAGTGTCCAACCCTATGCACCGCAGAGGGTTCTAAGGCAATTAGGAAGATATCAAGTGGTGACTGAGGATGAAGACCTTAGTGTCTAAGTTATTGAACTACACCCTGAAACCCCACTTCTCGAGGATTTAGTCCAAAAAATCTGGGATGGTTGCCGATATTTGAAGGAGGATATCCAGGTGCCCGATCTTGCAAAAGGTAAAGTAGATCCACGATATGCCACATGGTTTGAAAAAAGGAGTTGCATTAATGATGAGACAGAGCCCGATCCTGAAAGGCCCGCCAAAAGGCCTTATATCCAAGCTTTTGATGATAAAGTTCAAGAACAGTTGGCCTGGGGAGAAAAGGAAAAGAAATATCAAGCTACCATCCATGCTTTAGAGGAAAAGTTGAGGAACCTCGCATTTGACAATGACTTACAAGTATAGGTGGTCGAAGGTAAAAAGAGAAAATTGACCCGAGAGAATGAGGTGCTTCGATCCCAATTTCGAGACATGAGGATAGCCACCAAAATGCCTGTGAGGAGTGAAAAAATTTGAAAACTCATCAACAACCTAAGAATAAAGGTACATGACTATGCAGCTGACTTGACAAAGGCCAAAAAAGATTTGCTAAACGCTCAAACAAAGTTGGCCAAATTAGCCCACCAGTTAAAGCAGAAATATGATAAAGAAGTAACAGTTTTAAAGAAAAGGCTGGTTGCCCTTGAAAAGGAAATGGTCCAGCAAATAAAAGATTTTAAGACAGAAAAAGAGCATTGTTACACATAAATTTACCAACTAGAAGAAAGCGTGCAACAGCTACAAGACCAAAACAACACAGACGCATAAGTGTTGGAAGCCCGGGCATAGTAAATTAGGCGTCTGCTTCAGGAAAAAGGAATTATCAGAACAAGGATCAAGGAGATAGCTGACTATGTCGTGATGAAATGTCACAAATGTGAAGACATGACTAGGTCTATATTTTTTCTGCCATGATGACCTTTGTTCCCCATGCTATGGATGACTTAGACCGTCTCCAAGAAGATATTGCACAAAGACCAGCTAATGGCCACAGGCTCCCAGAGTACCAGCAGAGGCTCTTATGTACTTTTAAGTTTTCAGTTTTTGAGTCTGTACTTTACTTTTTTCAAGTTTTGTTCAAAGCTGTGTTGTTGTTTATTTAGAGTATGTATGTTCCCTTTAGTAGTTGTCAGTCCTTTTAAGTCCCTGTAATAGAAAATTCCAAAAAAAAAGATTTTTTTTAATGAAAATTTTGAAAATGCAAAATTTTCTTTTTCTTTTATTTTGCATTTATTTCCTGAATTACGTAATATTTTGATTCATGCGGTCTTGTGATATGTAAGCAATCCTCATCGGATTCGATCATAGCTATAGACAACCTGAGTAAAAAATAAACCAAAAGAAGAGAGAGAGAGAAAAGGAAAATTGAATGAAAAGAAGGAAAAGGGTGAAGAAATAGAAGAGCAAAAAGAAAGAAAAAAACTCAGGATTTGAAAGTTGATAGAAATAGCAAGTCCAGGATGAAACACACAGCCGTTGCAAAAGCATTTAGAAAAATGTTTAACTGTTAAGGTGCATTACACCCCCCCCCCAATATGTGATTTCCTATGTAACGACCCGGCCGGTCGTTTTAAGAATTTACACCCTGATCCCCTATTAACTGCTTTCCCCGTGTTTATTTCTACTATTGTGAGTTGCCGGGAGGATTTTATTTAAGTTTCGGAGTGTTTCGGGACACTTAGTCCCTAAATGAGAGTTTAAGATTTAGAATTTGAACCGTAGTCACAGCAGTGTGAAGACAACCTTGGAATGGAATTTTTTCGGTTTCGTTAGCTCTGTTGGGTGATTTGGGGCTTAGAATTGTGTTTTGGAGGACCGTAGCTTATTTAGGCTTGAAATGCCAAAAGTTGAATTTTTGAAGTTTCTAGTTCGATAGTAAGATTTTGATATCGGGGTCAGAATGAAATTCCAAAAGTTGAAGTAGCTCCGTAGTGTTGAATGTGACGTGCTTGCAAATTTTCAGTTCATTCGGACGAGGTTTGATAAACTTTTTGATCGAAAGCAAAATTTAGAAGTTTTTGGAATCCTTAGGCTTAAATCCAACGTAAATTTAGTGTTTTGATGTTGTTTGAGCGTTCTGAAGTTTGTAACAAGTTTGAATGATGTTATGAGATTGGTTGGAATATTTAGTTGAGGTCCCTAGGGCCTCGGGTGAGTTTCGGGTGGTTAAACGGACCAAATGCATAGTTGGGAAATTGCAGAATTTTTCTTCAGTTCTGTTTTCCTTCTTCGTGATCACGTGAGTAGGCCCGCGATCGCGTAGAGCTTTTGTAGGGGGCAGTCCAGGTTGTTCTTCGCGTTCGCAAAGTAGGAGATGCGATCGCGTGAGGCTGTAAGGTTGTTGTTCATGAATGCGTGTGGTAGGTCACGTTCGCGTAAGGCTAAGTGGACCAGAGGTTGACCACGAGTTTGTGAATCACGAACGCGGTCCCTCGTTTGCGATCACGTAGGTGCAGGATGTCTGAGCATTGTGTTTGCGTGGAAGATGATGCGTTAGCGTAGATTAATATTGGATTCAGTAAAGCTTGTGTTTTGCAATCGTGATGGATATCCCGCGATCGCGGTTAAGTAAATTTAATAGCTGGGCAGAATGTTTAAAAAGGCCGTTTTCGCAATTTTTGGCCTAAGTTCAGCATTTTTTACTTGGTTTTGGAGCCTCTTGAGAGAATTGAAGAGGGAATCAAAGAGAACTTCTTAGAATTAAAAATTATGGACTTAATACTCGATCCTATTGTAATTTCTACCTAATTAAACATGAATTTGGGGGATTTGAAGCCTAAAATTGGGGAGTTAGGACTTGGAAACTTGAGACATTAATCTAGTGATTTGAGGAACCATTTGAGGTCCGATTTTGGTAATTTTGGTATGCATGAACTCGTGAGAGTGTGAGGAATCTGAATTTATAAATTTTACCCGATTTCGAGACGTGGTGCCGGGGGCGTTTTGGTTATTTTTCCCAATTTCATGTATTAGCTTAGAATTAATTAGTTGAATTGGTTACTTGAAGTGTTATTTATATTATGAAATGAATTTGAATAGATTTGGGCCATTTGGAGTCAAGTACTCGTGGTAAGTGGCTTGCCTAACCTTATGGCAAGTAGCCGGTTCGAGGTAAGTGGCTTGCCTAACCTTATGTCAAGTAGCCGGTTCGAGGTAAGTGGCTTGCCTAACCTTGTGTGGGGGAACTCCCTTTAGGATTTGGTATTATTGATATTTGAAATGCCTTGTACATGAGGTGACGAGTGTGTGCTTGTGCTAATTATTGAAAATCTGGTTTTCATTAAGTAACTATAATTGTGTTTCTTTTCCTGTTTATACTACTTGCAATTTAAGCGTGTTGTTAGCTTAGGGAAGCATGTCTAATTGGCTTAATTGCTTTACTTGCTCAAACTGTCTTATTTGGATTATGTGCAGCATACTAGGCTAGAAATACCTATTTTACCTTGGTATGGAATTTGAATTGAATTGTGTATTCTTCGTGTTGTTGTGTGTTTATTTTGGGACTACAGGACCGTATCCGGGAGATCCCCCTACATGTTTACTTTGGGACTACGAATTTGTATTCCGGTAGATCCCCCTGCACATTTACATTGGAACTACGGGATTGCACCTGGTAGATTCCCCCTGTACTGGATATTTACATTTGGGACTACGGATCAGATTTTCGGTAGATCCCCGCGCATTATGATTTGGATACGGGACTGCACTAGGGAGATCTACTTGATATTTATATTTAGGGACTATAGGACAATATCCTGGGAGATCCCCGGTTGTTATCTCTGCGTTGAGTTGTATTCCTTTTCATGATTATTTTGTCTCTGTTATATTTGTTGTTATTCTTTCTATCATGTATTACTTCTTACTATTGCACTTAAGTATATTGTCTTATTTTATATTGTTATACCTTGTATTTCCTTTAACCTCAGTAGTGCCCTGACTTTCCTTGTCACTACCCAACCGAGGTTAGGCTTAGCACTTACTGAGTACCGTTGTGGTATACCCATGCCCTTCCTGTGCATGTTTTTCATGTGTAGATCCAGGTACTTCGACTTAGACCTACCATCCTTGAGGCGGGGTGATCCGTCAGAGACTTCGAGGAATATTTGCCGCGTTCGCAGACCGAGTAGTCCATTTCCATTATATCTCATACTATTAGCCTTTCTGTATTTACTTTTATTTAGACACTCTAGAGTTAGAACACTGTACTTATTTCACAGCTTGCGATTTCATGAGATTCCGGGTTTTGGGAAATGTAGTTTCATTTTAAGAGTTTGTATTGTATTATTTCTGCAGTTTTGGCTAGTTTTATTCTGTTGTTTCCTTTTCCGCAATTTGTTAGGCTTACCTAGTCGTAGAGACTAGGTGTCATCACGATAGTTCACGGAGGGCAAAATTGGGTCGTGAAAAGTTGGTATCAGAGCTCTAGGTTCATAGGAGTCATGAATCACAAGCCAGTTATTTAGAGTCTCGTTGATCGATATGAAGACGTCTATACTTATCTATGAGAGGCTATGTAACTTTTAGGAAATTTCTACTTCATTTGATTTCTGTGTCGTACGAGATTTTGATATCACAATTCAAAACTTCTATCTTCTAATCTCTCACAGATGGTGAGGACACGTGCTACCCTAGATGATCAGGCACCCACACCCCCTATTAGAGCCATTAGAGGTCGGGGCCGGGGTAAAGGCCGAGGACGCGCATATGGTGCAGATAGAGCACCCGCGCGAGCTGTCATCGAGATGCCACCAGCAGGTCCAACCGAAGCCCAGACACTTGATACGCCTACTTCTACTACTAGTCCAGCACTCCAGGAGACTCTGGTGCAGTTTATGACTATGTACACCACTCTAGCTCAGGCAGGGTTGCTCCCCCTTATTGCAGCTACATCCCAGGTCAGGGGAGGAGCATAGACTCCCACCACCCATACTCTGGAATAGCGAGTGCATGTTGACCAGGTCCCTGTGATTATTCCTGTACAGCCGATAGCCCCAGCTCAACTCGAGGAGAGTGCAGTAGCTTCAAAGGAGGAGCAGAAGAGGTTTGAGAGGTTCAAGAAGTATCAGCCTCCTACACTCAGTGGACTAGCCTCAGACGGTGGTCTTGGATCTCTAGAGGAGTGCAACTGTATCCTCCGTACTATGGTTATATCAGGATCCAGCGGGGTTTCCTTCACAACCTTTCAGCTTCGAGGAGCCGCATATCAGCGGTGGCGTGCTTATGAGTTAGACAGTCCGGATGAGGCAACTTCCCTTACTTGGGCTCAGTTTTTCGACACGTTCATGAGAGAGTATGTTCCTCAGAGCCTCAAGGACACCTAGAGTATAGATTTTTAGCACTTGCGCTATGGTACTATGACTGTCTCGGAGTATGTTGTCCGTTTCACCGACTTGGCTAGACATGCACCAGCTTTGGTTTCTATTATTCACAAGAAGGTTCGCCAATTTATTGAGGACCTCATTCCCAGTATCAGGTCTAGTCTAGCTAGGGAGATGGAGATGGATATTTCTTATTAGCAGGTGGTGAGCATTGCTAGGAGAGTAGAGGGTATGCATGATCGGGACAGGGAGGAGAGGGAGGCCAAGCGGTCTCGAGAGTCGGTCCCATGCCCCAGCTTCAGATCATCATGGTAGGGGTTATACGAGTCGCCCCATTTATTCAGGTCTTCCAGCAGCCAGTGGTATTCATGCCCCACCTAGACCTCGGGGCCTTATTATGCACCTTCAGTATCTAGTGCGCCTCCCGCGCGGGGTGCTTCCAGTGGTCAGTCCAGCAGACCTGGCCCGAGCCAGTCACAGCCGCCACGTCCTCCCAGAACTTGTTTTGAGTATGGTGAAACATACCATATGGTGAGCAATTTCCGCAGACTTAGCAGGGGGGCACCTCCACAGATTTCTTAGCCACAGCATACCCTGCAGGGTTCTCAAGCTATGATCACAGCACCAGTTGCTACCTCACCTACTCAGCCAGCTAGAGGTAGAGGTCGGGGAGGTAGAAGTCTCCCTTGAGGGGGAGGCCAAGCTAGATATTATGCCATTCCTGCTCGTACTGAGGCTGTCGCCTCTGATTCTGTCATCACAAGTACTATCTTGGTCTGTCACGGAGATGCATCGGTTATATTCAATCCAGGCTCCACTTACCTCGTATTTGGGTGTATCTCAGGATTCTTTGAGTTCTCCTGTTTATGTTTCTACTCCTATTGGACATTCTCTTGTTGTGGACCGCGTTTATCGGTCATGTTTGGTTTTTCTTGGTGGTTTTGAGATCGGAGCCAATTTGTTATTGCTCAGCATGGTAGACCTTGATGTTATTCTAGGCATGGACTGGTTGTCGACCCATTATGCTATTCTTGATTGTCACGCGAAAACTGTGACGCTGGCTTTGCCAGGTGTGCCGCGAGTAGAGTGGAGGGGTACTTTAGATCATACTTCAAGTAGAGTTATTTCATTCCTTAAGGCTTAACGTATGGTTGAGAAGGGGTGTGATACGTATCTAGCTTATGTGAGAGATGTCAGTATTGATACCCCTACAGTTGATTCAATCCCAATAGTATGGGATTCTCTTATGTGTTTCCAGTTGACCTTTCGAGCATGCCGCCCGATAGAGATATTGATTTTGGCATGGATCTGTTGCCAGGCACTCATATCATAGTGGAAGTAGTGCAGAGTTGGCCCAGACCATCCTCAGCTACAGAGATTCGCAATTTTCTTGTCTTGGCGGGTTATTATCGTCGATTTGTTTAGGGGTTTTCATCTATTGCAGCACCTATGACCAGGCTGACCCAAAAGGGTGCTCCATTTCAGTGGATGGAAGAGTGTGATGAGAGCTTTTAGAAGCTCAAGAAATCTTTGATTACAGCCCCAGTTTTGATATTGCCTACCAGTTCGAGGTCTTATACTGTCTATTTTAATGCCTCGAGGGCTATCCTTGGATCCGTATTGATGCAGGATGGTAGGGTGATTGCCTACGCATCCAGGCAATTGAACGTAGATGAGAAGAATCATTTGTGCTGCTACGCCAGTAGGCCATTAGAGTTGCATATACCTGTGCAACAAAAATGCATAGAAGTATAGTATGAGTATGAAAACAACGTGTACTCAATAAGTATCCCGTCTAATCTCGAAGAAGTAGAGACGAGATGGTCGACTTCGACATTTACTAGTGGTCCAATAATGATGTCAATAATACATTAATCGTGGATTTCTATAAACATGATTTTAATCCAATAGAAGGAAACAAGTAAACAATTATTTCTTTTATAAAAAATTTCTAAAATCCATTTTCGTTATTATCCAAATATTCTCAATCCATGAAGAGGCAATAAAAACTTTAATAAGTTCAAGGCAGCAATACAATCTTGCGCAAATCATGCCGAGGTGTACGGCCCGCTCCAATCAAAAATAAATTGTGCACTTTCGAGGGTCGAATGACGCGAACCATAGATGCATCTATTTAATCTGTCGAGGCATTCGGCCCGCTCCAAAAAAAATAAACACACAAACAGTCAATCAAGAAGTCCATATGGAGTAATTGTCCAATGAAAACAAATCCTCTTTTAACCATTTAAGAAAAAAAGAAGTTTTATCTATTTAGAAATTCATTTACTAATTCGATGCGATTTAAGCAATTCAAGCTATCAATAGGTTCAAAAGTAATCCAAGTATAGCATGCTTTGGGATCCTAACTACCCGGACAATAGCATAATAGTAGTTACGCATGGACTCTTGTCACCTCGTGCGTACGTAGCCCCCACAATTAGGAGCACATAACCAATTATTTCACATATGGGTACAATTCCCTCTTACAAGGTTAGAAAGGAGACTCACCTCGCTCCGAAGTTCCATAACCGACATTCCACGCCCTTTTGAAGACTCAAATCGATGCAAAAATGCTCCAAAATTAGCCAATAATTATATAAACCCATTAATATATGTTCAATTACTCATTATAGTCCAATTTATAACAATTCCTAACCCCGAACGAAAAGTTGATAAAATTGCCCTCGGGCCCACGTGTCCGGATTCCAAAATTTTCCGAAGATAAAGTTTACTCATGACCTTATGAACTCAAATATATAATTTATTCTCAATTCAATGCCCAAAATCGTGGTCAATATTTCAAAAATCTCAATTTCTATGTTTTTCTTTAAAACCCCAAATTTTCTACCAATTTACATGCTAAAATCCATACAAAATCAATATATTTAACTCAAGATAGGGGGGTTAGCTTACCTTGTCGATGATAATGAAACACCTTATTTGAAGCTCTCCAAAATTGCCCATACCAAGATAAAAATAGGTGAAATGAACTCAAACCCCGATTTTAAAACACCCTTCTGCCTCCAGCAATTTCCGCATCTGCGGAAAAGTGACCGCATCTGCGATCTCACATCTACGGAAAAATGACCGCATCTGCGGTCCCTTCACTTCCACCCAAAGCCGCATCTGTGATCGAAGTGCCACATCTGCTGTCCAAAAACCACAGATGCGTCTATGACAGCAACCTCAGCCTTCTAAAAATTCCATTTTCGATCCGTTAACCACCCGGAATCCACTCGAGGTCCCCTGGACCCCGACTAAGCATACCAACCAATCCCAAAATATATTACAGACTTTCTCGAGGCCTCAAATCATATCAAACAATGCCAAAACCACAAATCGATCTCCAATCCAAGCTTTATGAACTTTAGAACTTCAAACTTCTATTTTTGATGTTAAAACCTATCAAATCACGTCCGATTGACTTCAAATTTTGCACGCAAGTCATATTCGACATTGCGGACCTACTCCAACTTTCGGAATCGGATTCTGACCCCAATATCAGAAAGTACACTTCCGTTCAAACTTCTCAAAAACCTTCAATTTTCTATCTTTAGCCAAATGACTCCAAAATAACGTACAGACCTCCGAATTCACTTCCAATCATGCTCCCAACTCCAGAATCACCATACGGAGCAATTCCCAGACTCGGAATCCCAAAAAGATATCGATAACACCAAAATACACTTAAAGCCAAACTTATGAAATTTCTTCTAAAATACTAGCTTCCACAATATGCGTCAAAATGCTCCCGGGTTCTCCAAAACCCAAACCGAGCATACGCCCAAGTCCGAAATCATCATATGAACTTGTTGGAACCTTCATATCCCAATTTCGAGGTCGTTTACTCAAAAATCTCGTCCTAGTTTATTATTTCAACTTTAAGCTTCCGAAATGAGAATTTTCTTCCCAAATCAACTCCAAACTTCCCGAAACTCAATTCCAACCACGCGTACAAGTCGTAATACCTGAAATGAAGCTACTCATGGATTTAGACTGCTGAACGACGCACTAGGGCTCAAAACGACCGGTCAGGTTGTTAGGTTCTCTCCCACTTAAATAGATGTTCGTCCTCGAACATGCTGAGAACTACACCGAAGTAGTCTGAAATTGTTGGTTTACACTTCATGCACCTTCCCGTGCTACCATAACTCAGTTGAGCACATTAGCTCGATCAATTTTGAAGATATTTCCTTTTACTCAAGCAAATAAGCCTTGGAGTCCAATTCCAACATCCGGAATTCTATGCTAGGCCTATTTCCAACATACACTCACCGTATCAATAACTACATGCAGCCCCAAAACGTGACTGCAT
Source organism: Nicotiana glauca (assembly GCA_026770625.1). Taxonomy (NCBI): domain Eukaryota; kingdom Viridiplantae; phylum Streptophyta; class Magnoliopsida; order Solanales; family Solanaceae; genus Nicotiana; species Nicotiana glauca. The sequence goes on along the minus strand of MU759656.1, from coordinate 100,503 downwards.
ACCTTAGAGAATTCACAAATTGCACCACTTTACTCATAGGACCACGATAAGATTCTCTGATTAATCTAATCAAAATTCCACGAATCTGATGCTCCCATTGCGCATCATGACATACATAGGCCTTGTTCTAACTCTTACAATGCCGACACGACGGATGAGATCTGTATAAATTCATAACCACTGCCAAAACAACAATTCATTTGGTCTATACTCCTGGCAAGAACTATCACCTCATTCTGAACCAAACAATGGTTTTAGCTCCTTAATATACTTCATATACTCAGATTGTACTGATCTCGGATTCAATGATCTCGTCTAACCCAGTACGAAATACTCAGGCAATAAGCCACCTGACATGACCAAAGGTCTCATATGATGCTATAATGTGCCAATATGCTACCGATTCGAACGCGATACAAAAGGAAAACGAACTCTGGAAGGAATTACCTAACACACGCACTAATACGGACTTTCCTTAGAAAATAGGAAGCAAGGCACACAAAATATCATACAAAAAACTATACTCAATATCACACTGTTGCGGCGCGCAACCCGATCCAAATAACATACCCATGGCGGCGTGCCACCCGATCCACACATAGATCTCACATAAGGAGGTGCACATCGAGCTAGATTTTCTCATTATAATAAAATACCGAATATCGGTCATAAACATGCCAAGTGCATGATACTATCCCCGAGGGAACATATAACGCTATAAGCTACAAACTCAAGAAAAACCGAGGTGCGATATACGATCTGAATCTCAAAAGTCATCTTGCTCATATAACATCATCGCTACGCGGAACCTCTACACATAAGGAATTTACCAAGTCATCTCATGACTCATACGGCATAATATATCATTACATGAAATAGCGGACCACAAAATAACACCCTGACTACTCTTCCATGAGGAGCGCATTGCTGAAATGAACACCTTTGGTCTGATATAGGGCCTATACTCACATTAAATCCACCCACAGACCTCAAGTCGATTTTTGATTGCACTAACTAGGGTATTAACTTTTCATGGGTCCATAATAACCCCCATTTTTCTAGTAACACACAAGATCAATCATCATAACCGGAGAAATCCTCCATAATCAACAACCCAATAAACCGAGTGCCCTCCAGGCATCAATTCTCAATTTAACGACATCACCACGATCTTCATACTTTGTTTAACTTCTTCAACCAATCAAGTAGCTACATGCCACACCTATATAACTTTCCCGTGGGCACGCTCCCACAACCTTCTGCACCAGGTAACAAGTATAACAACCTCACCACCAACCATACAATTCTATAAAGCAAATTAAGAATCCCCAAATCAATACATGAAGCCTCTTGCACAAGGCACTGATCTCAGGTGACACTGAAGGCCATACCAACTTACTTTAAACATCCAAACTCCTTTCTGCTTATCCGAGCTCGTGACATCCTTGTCAACACCGAACCGCAACCTTGATTCTCACTTTCAAATTCCATACCACTCACTGCACCTAACACGCCAATTTACGATAGAACACGATTTTCATCATAGTTTCCGAACCACCATTAGGTTAACACTTCATCATATAAAGCTTTCCACTTAACTCACTTCAGGAGAACCATAGTAACACACAGGTGAATTCTCATAACTCTAGAATATGCAAATATCTAGGTAGTGGTCTAACCCACCATAACCCTTTCCGGGATCTACCTACACGTAACAGGCCACAACACTAAAATTCCTCTAAATAACATCAATCACGGTGGACGACAACCCTCACACGTACCGCCACAAATCACATGCATAACTTGATCACGCTGAAGGGGCTGATCTCTACCACCAACATGCCAACTCAACTAAGGCTAACCAATCTATCCTCTTTCGGTTTACCCTGCTTGCCTAAAAAAATAATAATAACTCCATTCAATACATAACACACTCCATCCGCACTCATATCGAGTGACCTTGAATCATGAGACCATGATGTCCCAAATCCCACGAACCATGTCATACCTTCCTTGTACGCACATTCTCACCCTCAACCGATATGCCCATTCTGCTAGTCCTTCTACGAATCTGAAGTCTTTTCTCATTTTCCTCCCAATGCTACACTGCAAGTCAAACATCCTAGAACATTCTGGGCCTCTTCTCATAAGTTGCTGCAAAAGCTTGATTCTCAACTACACCTATAGGCTCGAAATCATTAGGCATCACACTTTATCTTTTGAATTCGCTAGGACCATTGTTGAGAGCCACCCACTCTGACTTGGTCCCGAATATAATCAAGTCCATAAATATTCTAGCACATAAATGCCCCATTGGTGAAGCACCTGGCCGAATCACTTCCCTAAGTCTGAACATAGGCCAATAAGGCCAACGATAGCCCACCTTTAATAATTCCTTTGATCTTTTCCCGTAGCTGAAATAGCCTATCAATAGGCTAATAACCAGAAACCTCGCAAGTAATTAACCATGCAACCCCATCATAGGTGGTGGGACTCTCCCACATCGCTCGAAGCCACTATTACACAACTCTGGAATTTCCTAGGATTCTTAACCTCCTATTGATATAAGCTTGCGCAATCAACTGCCAAAATTCTTGATATCTTACTATAGAAACCCTTTTTTATACTTTGAATCATCAACAACATTCGCACGACCGATCCCTTTGCTGTATAACCAATAGAATTCTTCGAAGAAGCCTCGCCAACCACGCGACCGCTAAACTGCTCACAGGAATAACCCACCTATGGAAATCACTCCCCGACATCTCCTAACGCTACTGCATGGGATACAATCATTCTAACATCAATAACCCATCCTGAGTCTGAGCTCTCTCTCTAGCTGCACGAGTCCATTCACCTCTTGTGGACATTAATTAAACGTGCGAAAATATTCTTCCAATTCAAAGTTATGTTGTATCCTTCTTTATTCAAGCAGCTCCTTCCCGTTATATCAAATCTCCTGCCGCATAATAGCCCATACTTCAAATTAATCCGTAGGCCCAAACCACCAATCACTAAAATTCCCAAATCACTCCAAACTCTGCCACTTTGGCAAAACTCGCCCCTTTAGTCGACTACTCGACCTTTTCCTCTTATACTCGGCCTTCTGAAGAATTTAGCCACTGCCTGACACTTCCCACATGTCTTTTTCATCTTTTGCTGCTCAGTTGTTTCCTTAATAAAATCTATCTTCATAGCACTTGTGCCCACCATCGCTACTAATTTTAAACCTTTTTGAAGATCATCTTTCTCGAGCCGTCGACATTAGAAACACTGATTCAATCCTGAACTATCGCACCCTGCGATATCTGACAGCCATATTTTCAATACTATTTAACAATAGCTTGCCTCATATATGAATTGTAGAAGGTCATAACACCGAAGAGCTTAGTACATTCATCAACGACAATGACACCTCATCACATATGAGAATTCCTCCACGCTTGCAAATACCAAGCCTCGTTACTCTATCATCACAAATCTGCACATTCTTAGTCCGATTTCCTTTTCCTCATCGGAAGTAAAATACTGAATATCTGAATCACGCACTGAGTAAACTTCCCTTCAAGTCATTCACTGCCCCGACACGCAGGCAAACATCCTGCCACCATATCACTACCACGGAACAATAGTTCATAAGCATCATGGCAACTTGTGCCTAGCCTCCGAGCCCTCAGAAGTACCGCTACTGGACTGAAACAATAAAATATTCTTCAATAAAGCGACGATAATAATCTAATCAGCTATACCGGGAGAAACATCCTGTATCACATCTGTAGTACTATTATAGTTCTTCAATTTTTGATTTATAACAAGTGGTTCACGTCACGTAAGATTGAGTATGAATGAATTAAAGGCATATGCCTCCAAAGATCAAATCGCACGATAAGGAATCAAGAAGGGAAGTACTCCTAATAGTTATGCAGCCTCCCGAGGATAAGTACAGATGTCTCCGTACCGATCTGCGAGACTCTACTAGACTTTCTCATGACTCGTGAGACCCTAGGAACCTAGTGCTCTGATACCATGTTGTCACGACCCAAAATCCTCTAAGGGTTGTGATGGCGCCGGACACCGATGTCGGGCAAGCCAACCAAAATACTTAATTAAATTCCAATTTTAATATTTGTTGAAGTCATTTTCCTTTATACATTAAATAACAAATAATGAACTTTATAGAAATAACCATGGAGTCTTTAACAAACTTAATATTGAACAATCCTATAACTATCCCAAAAACCGGTGTCACAAGTGCATGAGCATCTACTAAAATATAACATCCATCTGGAATACAGTGGACAGAAAGTAAATATAATATACTGGAAAGGAACTATACTAGCTGCTAGCCGCCTTGAATAATGCAACTCACATAGTCCCCGAATCGTCCGTGCTGCTACGCCCAGTAGGCCACTAGAGTTACATATACCTGTGCAACAAAAATGCACAGAAGTGTAGTATGAGTATGAAAATAATATGTACTCAATGAGTATCCCGTCCAAGAGCGTCAGTTTGATGACCTTCATTTGCTTGTCCTTAAGGAAAAGGTTTTGCATGGCAATGCCAGATAGGGGTGTTCAAAACCGAACCAAAACCGAAAACCAAACCAAAATAGTAACTTAATGGCTTATTGGTATCGGATTAACGGTTTAACAGATGGGGAATGGATTGAAAATTTTTCATTAACAGCTTATCAGTTTGGGGGCGNATATATATATATATATATATATATATATATATATTACGGATAAACCGAACCGCATTTCCTTAATTCTTCAATCTTTTTTCTTAATTTTGAGTTGGTATTATTTGAAACAAAAAGAACGGACTTTTTTCTTCAATTCTTTTATTTCTTTATTGTCTTTTTTCCTATTCTGTGGAGAATTAAGTCCAACCACAAATTATATAGGCACTATATTCAAATTTAAATTGTTTTCTTATTGGCAACTTAATCAATTGCTAGAGGGAAAAATAATAATAATGCACTATACGGTTATTGTTTTTACTAATTACATGATGAGTCTTGGTAGAGAATTAAAGACATGAAATGGGTTTGGTCAAGAAAACATTTAGTTTGTAGGTGCATATTTTCTAGTAATTCATTGAATATAGTTTGAATTAGGCCGATAAATCGTCCGATAACCGCCTGATAAGAGCTAAATCGATACCAATCCGTCCGATATCTTATGGGGTGGCTAGCGGATTAATACATTTAAAAGCCGATAACTGATAAGCCAAACTGTTAAGAGTAAATAACAACCCAATTCGCCCGATAAGTAGCCCTAATACCAGAGATGTGACTGTTGGTGATGATGGGGTACTAAGGATATTGGGTCGAGTTTGTGTGCCCAATGTTGATGGGCTTCGGGAGTTGATTCTAGAGGAGGCCCACAGTTTGTGGTAGTCCATTGATCCGGGTGCCGCGAAGATGTACAAGGATTTGAGATAGCACTATTGGTGGAGGCGGATGAAGAAAGATATAGTTGGGTTTGTAGCTTGGTGCCTCAATTGTCAGTAGGTGAAGTATGAGCACCAAAGACCGGGTGGGTTACTTCAACAGATAGAGATTTCGGAGTGGAAGTGGGAGAGAATCACTATGGACTTCGTAGTCGGGCTCCCATGGACTTTGAGGAAGTTCGATACCATTTGGGTGATTGTCGATCAACAGACCAAGTCCGTGCATTTTATTCTTATGAGTACTACCTATTCTTCAGAGAGGTTGGAGGAGATTTATATCTGGGAGATTGTCCGTCTATATGGTATTCCCATTTCCATCATTTTAGATATAGGTAATCAATTCACATCACGGTTCTTGAGGGCCTTACAGCATGAGTTAGGTACTCGGGTGGAGTTGAGCACAACATTTCACCCTCAGAAGGACGGACAGTCCGAGCGTATTATTCAAATTCTTGAGGATATGCTCTGTGCATGTGTGATTGAGTTTGGAGGGTCTTGGGATTAGTTCTTGCCATTGGCGGAGTTTTCCTACAACAACAGTTACCAGTCTAGTATTCAGATGGCACCGCACGAGGCTTTATATGGTAGGCGGTGTAGATACCCGTTGGGTTGGTTTGAGCCGGGCGAGGCTAGATTATTGGGCACAGACTTGGTTCAGGATGCTTTGGAGAAGGTTAAGGTAATTCAGGATAGACTCTGTATATCCCAGTCCAGACAGAAGAGTTACGCGGACCGGAAGGTTCGTGATGTTTCCTATATGGTTGGAGAGCGGGTTCTGCTTTAGGTTTAGATTTGGGAAGAAGTTGAAGTTGAGTCTGAGGTTTATTGGCCCTTTTGAGATATTGGGGCATGTTGGAGAGGTTGCTTATGAGCTTGCCTTACCTCCCAGCTTGATAAGAGTTTATCCGGTATTTCATGTTTTAATGCTCTGGAGGTATCACGGTGATCTGTTGCACGTGTCAGATTTTAGTTCAGTCTAGTTGGACAAGGATATATCTTATGTTGAGGAGCCGGTGGAAATATTGGATAGGCAGGTTCGAAAGCTGAGGTCAAAGAATATTGCATCAGTGAAGGTTCAGTGGAAGGGTCAGTGGTTGAGGAGGTGACTTGGGAGACTGAGCAGGATATGTGTAGCCGTTACACTCATCTTTTCACTACTTCAGGTATGTCTCTATGCTCGTTCAAGGGCGAACGAATATTTAAGTGTGGGAGGATGTAACTTCCTGGTCGGTCGTTTTAAGAATTTACGCTTGATCCCCTATTAACTGATTTCCGCGTGTTTGTTTCTGCTATTGTGAGTTGCTGGGAGGATGTTATTTGATTTCAGAGTGTTTTGGGACACTTAGTCCCTAAATGAGACTTTAAGATTAAGAATTTGGACTGTAGTCGGAGGAGTGTGAAGATTTTGATATCGGGGTCGGAATGAAATTCCGAAAGTTGGAGTAGCTCCATAGTGTTGAATGTGATGTGCTTGCAAAATTTCAGGTCATTTGGACGAGGTTTAATATACCTTTTGATCGAAAGAAAAATTTAGAAGTTTTTGGAATCCTTAGGCTTGAATCTGAAGTAAATTTGGTGTTTTGATGTTGTTTGAGCATTCCGAAGGTTGAAACAAGTTTGAATGATGTTATGGGATAGGTTGGAATGTTTGGTTGAGGTCCCGAGGGCCTCGGGTGAGTTTCGGGTGGTTAAACGGACCAAATGCATAGCTGGCAAATTGCAGATTTTTGCTTCAATTCTATTGCAGTCTTCTTGGCGACCGCGTGAGGAGGCCCGCGATCGTGTAGAGCTTTTGTAGGGGGTAGTCAAGGTTGTTCTTTGCATTCGCGAAGTAGGAGTTGCGATCGCGTAAGGATGTAAGGTTGTTTTTTGTGAACGCATGTGGTAGGTCGCATTCGCATAAGGCTAAGTGGACCACAGGTTGACCACGAGTTTGTGCATCGCGCGGTCCCTCGTTCGCGATCGTGTAGGTGCAGGATGTCTGAGCATCACATTCGCGTAGGAGATGATGCGTTCGCGTAGAGTAATATTGGAGTCATTGAAACTTGTACTTTGTGATCGTGATGGATGTCCCGCGATCGTGATTAAGTAAATTTAATAGCTGGGCAAAATGTTTAAAAAGGACATTTTATTTTGGCCTAAGTTTACCATTTTTGACTCGATTTTGGAGCTTCTTGAGAGAGATTGAAGAGGGAATCAAAGAGAACTTCTTGGAGGTAAGAATTATGGACTTAATACTCGATCCTATTGTGATTTCTACCTAATTAAACATTAATTTGGGGTATTTGAAGCCTAAAATTGGGGAGTTAGGGCTTTGAAACTTGAGACCTTAATCTAGTGATTTGAGTGACCATTTGAGGTATGATTTTGGTAATTTTTGTATGCATGAACTCGTGAGAGTGTGAGGATTCTGAATTTGTAAATTTTACCCAATTTTGAGACGTGGGCCCGGGGGCGTTTTGTTTATTTTTCCTAATTTTGCGTTTTAGCTTAGAATTAATTAGTTGAATTGGTTACTTGAAGTGTTATTTACATTATGCAATGGATTTGAATATATTTGGGCCATTTGGAGTCAAGTACTCATGGCAATAACATGGTTTCGGGTTGATTTTGAGCCGATTCGAGGTAAGCGGCTTGCCTAACCTTGTGTGGGGGAACTCCCTTTAGGATTTGGTATTATTGATATTTGAAATGCCTTGTACGTGAGGTGACGAGTGCGTATTGTGCTAATTGTTGAAAATCTGGTTTTCATTAAGTAATTATAATTGTGTTTCTTTTCCTGTTTATAATACTTGCAATTTAAGCATGTTGTTAGCATAAGGAAGCATGTCTAATTGACTTAATTTCTTTACTTGCTCAAACTGCCTTATTTGGATTATGTGCAGCATACTAGGCTAGAAATACCTATTTTACCTTGGTATGGAATTTGAATTGAATTGTGTATTCTTCGTGTTGTTGTTGTGTGTTTACTTTGCGACTACGGGACGGTATCCCCGGAGATCCCCCTACATGTTTATTTTGGCACTACGGATTTGTATTCCGGTAGATCCCCTTGCACATTTACATTAGAACTAAGATATTACACCCGGGAGATTCCCCATGTACTAGATATTTACATTTGGGACTATGGATCAGATTTTCAGTAGATCCCCGTGCATTATGAGTTGGACTACAAGACTGCACCCGGGAGATCCACTAGATATTTATATTTGGGGACTACTGGACGGTATCCTGGGTGCGTTGAGCTGTATTCCTTTCCATGATTATTTTGTCGCTGTTATAGTTATTGTTGTTCTTTCTATCATGTATTACTTCTTATTGTTGCACTTAAGTATACTATCTTATTCTATATTTTTATACCTTGTATTTCCTTTAACCTCAGTAGGGACCTGACTTTCCTCATCACTATCCGACCGAGGTTAAGCTTGGCACTTACTGAGTACCATTGTGGTGTACTCATGCCTTTCCTGCACATGTTTTTCATGTGCGAATCTAGGTACTTCGACTCAACCCTACCATCCTTGAGGCGGAGTGATCCATCAGAGACTCCAAGCTATGTCTGACGCATCCGTAGACCGAGGAGTCCATTTCTATTCTATCTCATACTATTAGCCCTTCTGTATTTACTTTTGTTTAGACACTCTTGAGTTAGAATACTATAGTTATTCCACAACTTGCGATTTCATGAGATTCCGGGTTTTGGGAAATGCAGTTTCATTTTAAGAGTTATTATTGTATTATTTTTGCAGTTTTGGCTAGTTTTATTTTGTTGTTTCCTTTTTCGCAATTTTTTAGGCTTACCTAGTCGGACTAGGTGTCATCACACTAGTTTGCGGAGGGCGAAATTGGGTCGTGACACCCTATATGTTAAATGTCTCGAACTAGCCGGTTTGTTGGGTATGTTATTAAGAACAAGTTCTATTTTTAAGTGGAGGGTTTTTGTGGTAATCTGCTTTTATACGCTTACTTCACAGATCTAAAGGAAGTGTTGCCATGTCCTCAAAAAGTCATCTACCCATCTTTGAACCCGAAGATAGCCCGGAATTGGCTATCTTGTAGCTAGAGTCAACAGTTGGTGAGGAAAATAAAAGGTTACGATATCGTATACTAGAAATGTGGGACGTAAGGTCAAATGGCAGGGAACACCCTGTGCTATCCATGGATTCCTTGAATTGATTCCCAGGTCAGGAGGAACTGCCAATGTCCCTATAACCAACCCATTCATTCTATTTGGGTACCCATCATGGCAACCAACTTCACCGGTATGCCTCCTAAGGTTTGCCCCCAAGCACCATTTTCAGGAATAGCATATATAGTGTTCACAGCACCGCTAGCCTCTACTATGGCGCAACCAACACTGCCTCAACAAAACTTTGAACCATCAACTTTCACTTTCCAAGCACCCCAATTCCAATTGAACATCGCTCGTTTTACCCCGAACTCTTATCCTCAGTACCCACAATATGAGTCTCTTATAGAACATGAGGGAGCCGTGAGGAATCCTGAATAAGAAGAGATAGCACGGAAAATGAAAAGCATCGAGCAACGCCTCAAGAATATACAGGGCCTGAATGGCCAAAAGAGCGTTTCATATGTTGATTTGTGCTTGTTCCCTCACGTTCATTTGCTCGTTTGTTTTAAAATGCCAAAGTTCAAACAATATGACAGACATGAAGACCCGATCGCTCACTTGAAGTGATATTATAACCAGCTGAGGGGTGCTGGTGGAAAAGAGGAGTTGTTAATGGCCTATTTCGGAGAGAGCCTTACCAGAATTGCTTCTGAGTGGTATATGGATCAAGACATATCCCATTGGCATATATGGGATGACTTGGCCCAGGATTTTGTAAGGCAATTTCCATACAATGTGGATATAGCCTCGGACAGGAATTCTCTTATTAGAAAGAAAGCCTCAAAAATTTGCCGGGAATACGCAATCAAATGGTGTGAACGAGCAGCCAGGGTGAAACCATCGATGGATGAGTCCGAGATGGTCAATGTTTTCTTACAGGCCCAAGAGGCCAATTATTTCCAAAACATGATGTCTACGGAGGCCATAACAATTGGAGAAATGGTAGAAAACAGCCTAAAAACAGGTCGCATCGTAAGCCAATCAGCTTTAAGATCTACTTCCCAAGCCATTCAGAATAGCTCGGGAGGTTTAGCAAACTGTAAGAAAAAAGAAGAAAGAGCCATGATGGCTTCAATCTTGAGAAACTCTCATCAACCCCGGGATTATTATGGTCCACCTTCCAGGACCCCGTAGCATTACTACGCCTACCAGGATCCAGCATATGTTATGGCCTCGCATCCTTATATGGTAATGAACGCCCAACCATACGCACGGCCACAGTAGAATTACAACCAAAACAGAGCTCCACCTCCAAGAAATAACCCTCCTTACCAAGCTCTGTATAATCCCCGTCCACTACAGAACAATTACTGAAAGTGCAAGATGGGGGTGAATTGTATATTTTAAAACTTATCGAATTATTAGTTGACTAATTTAACAAATAGTCGACTAAATATAGCAGTTCAATAGTTGTAATGTCATAAAGGAAATTGCAAAAAGTAAATGCAGGAATTAAAGACACCAAAATTTTTATACTGGTTCGGATTCAATGTGAACCCTAGTCCAGTCCCCTTGGGTTGCAAGGGAGTTTTCTTTAGTAATAGTATTTCTCCGAGTACAATAGAAATGACTTGATACTACAGTTCCTCTAACACTCGTTTTTCCTTTTTGATACAATGCCTCACCAGTGTTATATTCTCCTTTTTCTCTAACTTGTTACACAGCAGATCTTAGAGAACGACAATGTTTGTTTGCAGTAGAATAAAGAGAGGATTTTTGGTGTGATAAAAGTATGTCTAATTAAGGTCTAAGAGTGGGTATAAATACTTTGATGATTATTGAGGCTTGGCAACCCAAGAGATTTGATCCTTGGAAAGAGATTGATTCTTCCCATGAATAAGGTAACTAGTCGTTGCTTCACTTTGATTTCCTTCCTTCAACAGTTAGTTATGGAATGAAGATTTGCTCTTTAACTGATGGTTCTTCCAAATTAGTCGCGTACCAATCGTTATCGAATCTTCAAACTTCTGGATTGTTGTCCTTGATGTGTGCCTTAACTTTAGGCTTTCCTGATTCTCCATCGCAGCTGATTGATATTCTTTGTCGATTGATTAATTGATGGGATTCCTTCCAGATTTGTTGTTCCTTTCCTTAGATGCCCAGATCCGCTAATTGCATCGTAATCTTTTGTTGATTGATTGCTTTTCTTATTCATCAGAATTGACTCCAGCGGTCTTTACTTCCTTGTAATAGATTTCCTGCATAGGTATATTATTTTGCATTATTAAAACTATATCTAACAATCTCCCCCTTTTTGATGATGACAAAATAATAATAACTATAAACACCAGTCGACTTCCCTGTAGTTTACTCCCCCTAAGTGTATGCAGGTGACTAGTCCATGACGCTCCCCCTCAAAGTATGCGATTGAATCGTATGTGATAGATTTGACTTCCGTACCTGTACAAGTATAACCTATACTTTCTTTGACGCTCCCCCTCAATGTATGCAGTTGACTCGTCTATGGTAAAGTCGACTGTTGTACCTGTACCAATAGAACCTATACTTTTTTTTCTCCCTTTTTTTGGCATCAGCAAAGAGCGAACAGGACAATAGATAAACATAATATATAGCACAGAAGGAGTTATAAAGATCATCCACAGAGTAGCAAAAAATAAAAAATATTCAAAGGCTGAAAACACAGCCCAAAAACCAGAGTAGCAAAAGAAATTGTCTTAAAACATCCATATCAGCAGCGTAGAAAGTAAGTAAGGGTGTTGCAGATAGCCTCCTTCAATTGTTCAAAGCTTGCATTAGCTGAGATGCTTACTCCATCCAACCTATCATGAATCTCCCTGAAGGCTTTGACAGCATTCTCCCTAACCTTGAGAACAACAACTCTAATTTGGACACGTCAGACCCTGTTTCCTTGGAAATAGCATGAATATCACCAACAGTAGACTGAGTGGATGTGAGAAGACTTTTTATTTCATAGAGTTGAGAGTCAATGGCATGAAGTGTTTCACCAAGATCAGGATTGTTAGGATTGGAATGAGGAACAGAGAGTGAGGGTTTGGGTTCTACATTGGCATGCTTTGCTTCATTCTCGTACTTCTTAACACAGGAACCTTCCACACTCACATATCCCATACTGGCAAAGGTTCTAGAATTGTAGGACTTGGAAACAATGATGTAGAGATAGCTAGACAAGGAGATTTGGTGAGCTTCCAGAATGTGAGTGATTGTTATGCCATAGGGAAGACTGGTGGGATCTTCAGCACTCTCTATCATGAAATTGATAACCCAAGAGGAAAGCTTGATTTTGAGTTTGGTAACAAGGCAATAGACAAAGAATGTGTCTCTTTGGGAGAAGGTTGAAATGGAACCAGTGCGAGGAAGCAAATTTTTTGCCACAATGTGGGCTACAACCCTAGTTTCGAAGCTAACATCACTTAGACCTAGTTGGTTTGGAAGGGGATCTGAGGGGCTTTCAACAATACATTGTTTGGATTGGTCAAAGGAGATTTCAAAGTTATCAGGCCAGGTATTTTTAAACAGAGTAGGAAAACCAGAGCAATGAAACTGCAAGAGAGAATCAAACAGGGCACGGTAAAGAACAATGCGCTTACCTAACACTAGAGATTCTAACCTATCAGGCTTGCTAGAACGAAGATTTGCACAAAACATTTTAACCAGGGTTTCATATACTTTGGGAGGAGGAATAAAGAAGAACTTAGCCCAACCTTGATAAACGAAGAGATCCTTGACTTTGCAGTTAAGGGCTTCGATGTCGTCAAGGTCAACAACCCTTCCATGGGCAATGGGTTTATCTTTCAAAGCAATGAAGAGATCTTTATTTGGGGAATCCCAGAAATTTAGGTCAGATTCAAGAGAGGCAGAGAAATCAACCTTTGATTTCTTTGGAGTAGACGAAATAGGGGGTTCTTCCATGGGTCGCTTACCAGAAGCTTTTTATCCAAGGAGTGGAGAGTGCTCAGAGAAGTTACCCTGAGAAGAGGCGAAACCCTCAGTGCAATCAGACCCTAGGCCTACCTGTTCCAAAGGCATAGTTGGAGGTTTGGCTTTGGAGCGGGTGCTTTTGCTGGTAGAGGCGGAGGGATTTCTGAGGTACTTAGCCATTGAAAGGGAAGGGCTTGATCGGAGCTTAGGAGAGAGGATGAGGATGAGAGTGATTGAAAAGGTTTTTCTTCTTTAAGAAGAGATTTTTGGCGGTTGAGTACAGAAAAGGAAGAGTTGTTAGTTATAGGGACACGATGATTGGTTTTCCATACATTGAACGATGAACTGATGTGAAAGAAAAAAAAGAGATGGAAAAGAGACGGAGAGTAATTAATGCATGAGTGAAGGACAATTATTACCCTATAAAATCAAATAATACAGATAGGTCCTAAAACTTTTTAGTAAATCACGTAATGCTAAGTAAATCTCTTAATTCACAAAATCTCTCCTCTAATATAGGTTTATTAAAAATATCAGCTAGCTGATCAGTGGCTCCAACAAAAGATATTTCAATATCACCCTTAAGGACATGATTTCTAATGAAGTGATGCTTGATATCCATATGCTTTGCTCTCTAGTGATGCACATGAATTTTTTGAAAGACAAATAGCACTAGAATTATTACAGAAAATTTGAATAGGCTTAAAGAACAGTTCATAATCACCCAGTTGATGAGACATCCATAATAGTTGTGCGCAACATTGTCCTATAGCAATGTATTCAGTTTTAGTAGTGGATAGCACAACTGAAGCTTGTTTTTTTCTATTCCAGGATATTAAAGTCTTTCCCAGTAATTGACATGTGCCACTTGTGCTTTTCCTATCATCCTTATCACCTGCAGGGTCAGCATCTGAAATACCTTCTAATTTAAAAGAGTTAGAACGAGGATACCATAGTCCATGAGACACAGTCCCAATAAGGTAGCGAATGATTCTTTTTTACTGTGGTTAGGTGTGATTCCTTGGGAGCTGACTGAAATCTGGCACATTTACACATGTTGAATATAATGTTTGGTCGACTTGCTATCAGATACAGTAATGATCCTATCATTCCACGATATTTAGTTTTATCAACAGGAATTCCCTTCTCATCTTTGTCTAGATTTGTGGAAGGACTCATTGGTGTGCCAATTGATTTTGCATTGCTCAAACCAAATTTCTAAATCAATTCTTTTGTGTATTTGGCCTGACATATGAAAGTTCCTTCTTCAGTTTGTTGAATTTGTAGTCCAAGAAAGAATGTTAGCTCACTCATCATACTCATTTCAAATTCGCTTTGCATGAGATTAGAAAATTCCTTGCATATAAGAGGGTTATCACTACCAAATATAATATCATCAACATAGATCTGAATAATGAGGTTACCTTCCGATGATCTTTTAATAAATAGGGTAGTGTCGATTTTACCTCTTGTGAAGCCATGATTAACAAGGAATGAGCTCGGTCTATCATACCAAGCATGTGGGGCTTGCTTTAGTCCGTACAATGCCTTAGAGAGCTTGTATACATGATATGGGAATTCTGAGTCTACGAACCCAGGAGGTTGTTTTACATAAACTTCTTCTTCTATGAATCCATTCAAGAAGGCACTTTTAGCATCCTTTTGAAATAATCTAAACCTTTTAAAAGATGCATATGCCAGAAGAATTCGTATGGATTCCAAACGCGCTACTGGAGCAAAGGTTTCATTGTAGTCGACTCCTTCCTATTGTGAGTACCCCTAAGCAACCAGTCTGGCTTTATTTCTTATGACTTTTTCATCCTTATTCAATTTATTTCTGCTTTATTCCAATTATAGAGACATTTTTAGGTTTGGGTATTACGCTCCACACTTGATTCTTATAAAACTGATCTAATTCTTCTTGCATAGCTTGAACCCAACTCATGTCTCCTAGTGCTTCATATATCTTTTTTGGCTCAATCTGAGAGATTAGTGCAACATTTTCCTTCTTTTGAGAGCTCCCCTCATTTTCATTCCTTCATGTGGATCCCCTATAATAAACTTTTGAGGATATTCAGGTTCACTTCTCCATTCGTTTGGACGAACTATATTGCCAGTCGACTTGATTGGTTGATCTAGTACATTACTGCTTTCTTCACCAGTTGACTCTGTTGCCGCAGATATGCTAGTCGATTCTTGAGGTTTGATTGTCTCCTGAATTTTTTGAGCTTGATCTTCATTACCTGCAGTAACTCCTTTCTCGACCAAGGAATTATTTTCATCGAATATAACATGAACTAATTCTTCCACACATAATGTACATTTATTATATACTCTAAAAGCTCTAATATTTAAGGAATAGCCTAGAAAAATACCTTCATCACTTCTTGGATCGAATTTAGCAAGGTTGTCCTTACCATTATTGTGAACAAAACATTTGCTTCCGAAGGGATGGAAGTAGGTGATATTAGGATGTTTACCTTTCCATAGTTCATACGGGGTCTTCTTGTCACGACCCCAACCCCGGTCGTGATGGCGCCCAACACACTGCTAGGAAAGCCCAACCAATTAAATAACCTTAACCATTTTATCCAGTTCATGAATTAATTAACAAAGATAAATTACTAAGTCATAATACTAAAATCCTGAAATAGGGTTAAACATGCGAAAATCCAAAATATAAAAACCACTACACAGCTCGAAGAATCCGGTGTCACAAGTCTGAGCCTCTAATACATGAGTATCAACCTACTACATATCGTTCTTTAAAATGCAGAAATAAAGTAAATAAGATAGAAGGAAGATCAAGACTGCAAACGTCAAATGCAGCTACCTTGATACTCCAAGATATGATGCTAGGCAAAGAAGTCCTCACACAGCCTCAGGTGTACCTGGATCTGCACACAAGGTGCAGGGAGTAATGTGAGTACTCCGACCTAGTGAGTAATAAACATAAATAAAGGTTGAGAATAAGAAATCCTTAATAGGCACAAAGTAATTCTATAAATACAGAAACTTGAACCCAGTAGTATAAAATCAGTACACCAATAAAAACAATTACGAAAATACCACAACAGATATATAAGTAAATGACAATCAAATATGCAATGCAACAAATAGACCGGTACTCTCCAGTACCGGTTGCGACGCGCAGCCCGCTCCATTTATTTATCGTCGACAATGCTCACTGGGGGTGTGCAAACTCCAGGAGGGGCCCCTTACAGCCCAAGCGCAATAATAAGTCATCTCGTGGCATCAACTAGGCTCTCGACCTCATATCAATATTAATATCATACCGCTGCAGCGCGCAGCCCGATCCCATACTCAATCCAAAATCCCATAAGCCTATTGGGCACAATAATAGAGAAACATTCAGCCCAAACTTCATTTGAAAATATTAATTAAGTTTCTAGTTTGAGAAAAGGTGGCTGAGTTTGCAAAATAGTATTAAATACTAGGACTGAGTTCAACAATATGAAAAATGGTAAGAAACCAGTAATCCCTGAAGGATTCAATCAATTGGCACGAAGCCCAAATATAGCAATCAGCTCAATTATAAAGATAATAAGTGAATTTTAGTCAATTACGCAGTATATTCATCTACCGGGATGGACCAAGTCACAATCCCCAACGGTGCTCTACCTCACGCTCGCTATCTGGCGTGCAAGTCACCTCAATATAGCACTACGATGTGCAAATACGGGGTTTCAAACCCTCAGAACATTATTTACATCTATTACTCACCTCAAGCCGGCCAAAATCCTAGCTCGCTATGCCATTGCCTCTCAAATCGACCTCCTCGTGCGTCGAATATAATCAAAACCACAAAGAATATGTCACAATATGCCAATGCAGCAATACCCAATCGAAAACAATTGAAAAATAGCAAAAATTTCGAAATTAGCAAAACCCTTAGCCCCGGGCCCGCTTCTCGAAACTCAAAATTTCTTACACCAATGGGTTCCTTATCTCGCCACGAGTCTATACATATAAAAAATACCAAAATCGGAGTCCAAATGACCCCTCAAATCCCAATTTAAAATATTAAAACTCAAGCCCTAGTTCATCCCCCTTTTGCTAAGTTTCTATGGATTTCAAGGTCAATTTCACAATAAAATCGTGTTTTTAGTTCATAGGGCTTATGTCCCAACAATCCCAGTCGAAATCCTCTTCAATTACCGTCCAAAAGCTCTCAAGGATGCTCAAAAATGGTGAAAATAAAGCTTAGCTCGCGGGTGAAATATTTATTAAAACCCTTCTGTCCAGTGATAATTTCCTCTACGCGAACACGAGGCCCTTCTCGCATTCGCGATTCACAAAAATTGCTTCTGACAAAAATACCCTTCGCGAACATGGTTACCCTCACGCGAACGCGAAGCTCTAGACCCCTAATCTACGCGAACGCGACTACCCTCATGCGAACGCGAAGTGCAACTGCCCTGGGACCTAATTCCTTATACGCGAACGCGGACCTTCTCCCTCGAATGCGAAGCACAGACCTCTTTACCCTTCGCGAATGTGTGACGCCTTATGCGAACGCAAAGGTCAAATTCCTGGCCTCCCACATTCCTTCTACGCGATCGCGTCCAGCCCCTCGCGAACACGAAGGCCAATTCTTCTGCGACAGCTGATGAACAATTGCTGCAACACTTCAACTTGGAAAATGGTCCGATTAACGATCCGAAACTCACCTGAGGCCCTCGGTACCTCAACCAAAAGTACCAACACATCCAATAACATCATCCAAACTTGTTCCAATCATTAAAACACCTCAAACAATACCAAGACTATCAAATTACATCGGATTCAAGCCTATGTTCTTCTAAAACTTCCAAAACACGCATTCAATCAAAAGCCCAACCAAAACACCTCTAAATGACCTGAAATTTTGCACACACATCCCAAATCACCTAATGAAGCTACTGCAACTCTCAAAATTCCATTCCGACCCTCGGATCAAAATCTCACCTATCAACCGGAATTCGCCAAAATACTAACTTCGCCAATTCAAGCCTAATTCTACACAAGACCTCCAAAATCATTTCCGATCACACTTCTAAGTCACAAATCATCCCCCGAAGCTAACAGAATCATCAGAATCCAATCCGAGCCTCCTAACATATAAGTCAATGTCTGGTTGACTTTTTCCAAAACAAGCCTTCCTTAAAGAGACTAAGTATCTCATTTCCTTCTAAAATCAATCCAAATCAATGTGTTCACACAAGACACCTATAATGAAGCATAAAGAAGTAGGAAATAGGGAAAACGGGACGGTAACTCACGTGATGACAGGTCGGGTCGTCACATCCTCCCCAACTTAAACAAACGCACGTCCTCGAGAGAGTTAAGAAACATACCTGAAGCCTCAAATAGGTGAGGATATCCGCTCCGCATCTCCCGCTCAGTCTCCCAGGTAGCCTCCTCCATTGGCCGACCCCTCCACTGCACTTTCACCGAAGCAATATCCTTTGACCTCAACTTCCGAACCTGAAGATTCAAAATGGCTGCTGGCTCTCTACATCATAAGTCAAATCACCCTCCAGCTGAGCTGTACTGAAATCTAGAACATGGGATGTGTCTCCAATATACTTCTGGAGCATAGAAACATGAAAAATTAGATGTATGCTCGACAAGCTTGGTGTCAAAGCAAGCTCATAGGCTACCTCCCCAATCCTCATAAGTACCTCAAAGGCCCAATGAACCGCGGGCTCAATTTCCCCTTCTTTTCGAATCTCATAACACCCCTTGTGGGTGAAACCTTCAGCAAGACCTTCTCACCAATCATATAGGATACATCTCGGACCTTCATGTCCGCATAACTCTTCTGCCTCGACTGCGTTGTACGGAGTCTCTCCTGAATCAACTTCACCTTCTCCAATGCATCCTGAACTAAATATGTCCCCAACAATCTAGCCTCCCCGGGCTCGAACCAACCAACTAGAGATCTACACTATCTCCCATACAGGGCCTCATACGGTTCCATCTGAATGCTAGACTGACAGTTGTTGTTGTAGGAAAACTCTGCAAGTAGTAGAAACCGATCCCATGACCCTCCAAAATCAATAACACAGGCACGTAACATATCCTTCAATATCTGAATGGTGCGCTCGGACTGCCCATCCGTCTAAGGGTGAAAAGTTATGCTCAACTGCACCTGAGTACCCAACTCTCGCTGAACAGCTTTCCAAAACTGAGAGGTGAACTGAGTGCCCCGATCTGATATGATGAAAACTAGGACACCATGCAACCAAACAATCTCCCGAATATAAATCTCTCCCAGCCTCTCTGAAGAATAAGTAGTACAAACCGGAATGAAGTGCACGGACTTGGTCAGCCTGTCTACAATCACCCAAATAGCATCAAATTTCTTCAATGTTCGTGGGAGTCCGATAAAAAAAATCCATAGTGATCCTCTCCCACTTCCACTCAGGAATAACCATCTGCTGGTGCAAGCCACCCGGTCTCTTATGCTCATATTTCACATGCTGACAATTAAGTGTCGGGCTACATACTCCACAATATCTCTCTTCATCCTTCGGCGCCAGTAATGCTGTCTAAGATCCTGATACATCTTCGTGGCACCCAGATGAATGGAACACCACGAGCTATGGGCCTCCTCCAATACCAACTCCCGAAGCCCATCCACATTGGGCATGCAAATCTGGCCCTGCATCCTCAACACACCATCATCTCCAATGGTTACATCCCTAGCATCATCATGCTGAACCATGTCCTTAAGGACAAGCAAATGCGGATCCTCACACTGACACTCTCTGATGCGGTCATACAAGGAAGACCGAGAAACCACACAAGCCAACACCCGATTGGGCTCTAAAATATCTAGTCTCACAAACCGATCATTGTCCAAGGACTGAACGTTAACTACAAATGGCCTCTCCTCAACTGGAATGTACACCAAGCTCCTCATACTCACCGCCTTTCGGCTCAAAGCATCGGCCACTACATTGGCCTTCCCCAGGTGATACAGAATAGTAATGTCATAATCCTTTAGTAACTCTAGCCACCTCTGCTACCTCAAATTAAGGTCCTTTTGCTTGAATAAATGCTGAAGACTGTGATGATCGGTGAATACCTTACAAGATACACCGTACAAGTAATACCTCCAAATCTTCAATGCATGAACTATATCAGCTAACTCCAAATCATGAATGGGGTAGTTCTGCTCATGGGGCTTCAACTAGCGAGAAGCATAAGCAATAACTCTACCCTCGTACATCAATACACAACCAATCCCAACTCTAGAAGCATCACAATATACCGTATATGAACCTGAAGCTGGCAGCAAAACCAATACTAGAGCTGTGGTCAAAGTTGTATTGAGCTTCTAAAAGATCTCCTCACACTCGTCTGACAATAAAAATAAAATACCCTTCTGAGTCAACTTAGTCAAGGGCGATGCAATAGAGGAAAAACCCTAAACAAACTAGCGATAATATCCTGCCAACCCAAGGAAACTACGAATCTCCCTGGCTGAGGATGGTCTAGGCCAACTCTGCACCGCCTCTATCTACTTCGGGTCAACCTGAATACTCTCGCTGGACACCACGTGTCCCAAGAAAGCCATTGAAGCGAGCCAAAACTCACACTTGAAGAACTTTGCATAAAGCCTCTTCTCCCTCAATCTCTGCAATACAACTCGCAAATGTTGCACGTGCTCCTCCTGACTGTGTGAGTACACCAGAATATCATCAATGAACACGATGATAAATGAATCCAGATAAGGCTGAAATACATTGTTCATCAGATGCATGAACGTTGCTGGGGCATAGGTCAGCCCAAAAGACATGACAAGAAACTTATAGTGACCATATCTAATCCTGAAAGCAGTCTTATGAATATCTAAATCGCTGATCTTCAGCTGGTGATAACCCGAACAGAGATCAATCTTGGAAAACACCCTCGCACCCTGAAACCGGTCAAACAAATCATCAATGCGAGGTAGGGGATATTTGTTCTTCACTGTTACTTTGTTCAATTGCCTATAATCGATGAACATTCTCATTATGCCATCCTTCTTCTTCACAAACAGAACTGACACACTAGGCCGAATGAACCCCTTATCTAGGAGCTCCTGAAGATGCTCCTTCAATTCCTTCAACTCCACTGGTGCCATATGATATGGCAAAATAGAGATGGGTTGAGTGCCCGGCACCAGGGCAATACCAAAATCAATATCCCTGCCCGGCGGCATGCCCGGTAGGTCTGCAGGAAACACATCGGGAAAATCCCTCACAACTGGAACAGAATCAATGCTAGGAGTCTCAGCTCCCACATCTCTCACAAATGCCAAATAGAAAAGACAACCCTTCCTAACCATACGCTGGGCCTTCAAGAAAGAAATAACTCTACTAGGGACATAATCATTCATACCACGCCACTCAATCCACGGTACACCCGGCATAGCCAAAGTGACAATCTTAGCATGACAGTCTAGAATAGCATGACACAGAGATAACCAGTCCATGCCCAGAATGACATCAAAATCCACCATACTCAATAGCAATAGATCAACTCGGGTCTCTAGACCACCAATAGTCACCAAACATGACCGATATACATGGTCTACAATAATAGCATCGCCTACCGGGGTAGATACATGAACAGATAAAGCAAGACACCCTCAGGACATACCCAAATGATGAGAAAAATATGAAGACACATATGAATAGGTGGAACCAGGATCAAATAATACTGAGGCGTCCATGTGGCAAACTGAAACAATACCTGTAATGATAGCGTTTGAGTCAATGGCATTTGCCCTGCCCAGCATAGCATAGAAACGAGCCTGGCCACTGCCTGATCGATCTCCACCTCTGGGACGACCCCTGGCTGCCTGATCTCCACCCCTAGCTGGCTGGGTGGGTGATAAAGTAACTGGAGTAGAAGTCGAGGGTAGACCCCTCTACTGGTGTTGTCTGCCCTGAAGTCGAGGGCACTGCCTCCTCAAGTGACCAAACTATCCGCACTCATAACAGTTGCTCGATGCTGGAGATAGGGACTGATGGGAACCCCTCACACCAGAGTGACTAGCAGATGAACTCGGCACAGAAGAACCCTGAGCTGATGGGGCATGAGATGAACTCTGAGCTAGGAGAGCACTGAGTAAAAACTGGCCCTGTTGGGGCCCATGATGACCACGGCCTGAAGATCCCCCACGATACTCTGGTCGGGCCGACTGAGCAGGCCTGAAAGAGCGTCCTCTACCCTGATGGAACTAGCCCCTCGAAGGAGCACCACTATAACTGCTCGATCCATGAGGCCTCTTGGCCTCCCTCTCCTCTCGCTCTCTACGGCAAACTGACTCGATCTCACGAGCCATATCCACCACTTCCTCAAACGTAGCACCCAGTACTCTGTCCCTAGTCATCAGAATATAGAGATGGTAGTTAAGGCCATCCATAAATCTCCTTATCCTCTCACGATCTGACGGAACCATCCAAATAGCATGACGGGCCAACTGTGAAAACCTCATCTTGTACTAAGTCACTATCATATCCCCCTGTGTCAACCACTCAAACTGCCTATGCAGCTCCTCTCTGCGGGATTGAGGTACATACTTCTCCAGAAAAAGAGCGGAGAACTGCTGCCAAGAAAGAGGTGCTACACCAACAGGCCTACGCCTCTCAAAGTCCTCCCACCAAGTAAGAGTAGCACTCGTGAACTGAAAAGTAGTAAATGCCACACCACTCGACTCAAGGATCCCTGCCGTACGGATCATGCACTGACATCTGTCAAGAAAACCCTGGGCATCCTCACCCTCAGCTCCACTGAATGTCGGAGGCTAGAGCCTACCGAACCTCTCGAGACAACGCTGCTCATTGTCTGGCATGGCTGGAATTACGAAGCCCTGAACTGGTGAAACCTGCTGAGCTGGAGGTGCCTCTGGTGTCTGTAGCCCCTGCACCACCTGCTCAGGTGTGCGAGCAGCGGGGGTCTGATTGCCTCCCCCGGCCTGTGAAGTAGCTGCTACTGCTGTGGTGGCTAAAACTACCTGAGCCAGGCCATTGCAAACTGATAATATATGCGCCAAGGTCTCTTGAAGACCCGGAATCACGATAGGCACAGTTGGTGCCTGAACAGGTGCTGCTGGAGTATCCACAGTTGGAGCCTCATCCCGAGCTGGGGCAACAGGTGGATCAGTAGGTGCTGCCCCGGCTGCTCTGCCTCTACCACGACCACGCCCTCTGGTTGCCTCAGTGGGTGGTACTGGTGGTCATACGTCACGTCTGGTAGCTCGTGTCCTCACCATCTATGAGAGAATAGAATAATAGAAGTTTAGTTCTCAGTTAAACAAAGCCGTACGACAAGAATTTCAAGAATGTGAAGTTTTTCCTAAAGGTTCTGCAGCCTCTCGAGGATAAATACAAACGTCTCCGTACCAATCCGCGAGACTCTACTAAACTGGCTCATGACTCGCGAGACCAAGTAACCTAGGCTCTTATACCAACTTGTCAAGACCCCAACCCCCATCGTGATAGCGCCCAACATACTGTTAGGCAAGCCCAACCAACTAAATAACCTTAACTATTTTATCCAGTTCATGAATTAATTAACACGGATAAATTACTAAGTCATAATACTGAAATCCTAAAATAGGGTTAAACATGCGAAAATCCCAAATATAAAAACCACTACACAGCCCGAAGAATTTGGTGTCACCAGTCTGAGACTCTAATACATGAGTATTAACCTACTACATATCGTTCTCTAGAAATGCGGAAATAAAGTAAATAAGATAGAAGGAAGATCAGGACTGCGAACGTCAAATGCAGCTACCTTGATACTCCTAGATATGATTCTAGGCAGAGAAGTCCTCAACAGCCTCAGGTGTACCTGGATCTGCACGCAAGGTGCAGGGAGTAATGTGAGTACTCTGACCCAGTGAGTAATAAACATAAATAAAGGCTGAGAATAAGAAATCCTGAATAGGCACAAAGTAATTCTATAAATACAGCAAATTGAACCCAGTAGTATAAAATCAGTACACCAAAGAAAATAATTATGAAAATACCACAACAGATAAATAAGTAAATGACAATCAAATATGCAATGCAACACATAGACCGGTACTCTCCAGTACCCGTTGCGGTATGCAGCCCGCTCCATTTATTTATCGTCGACAACACTCACTGGGGGTGTGCAGACTCCGGGGGGGCACCTTATGGCCCAAGCGCAATAATAAGTCATCTCGTGGCATCAACTAGGCCCTCGGCCTCATATCAATATCGATATCATATTGCTGCAGCGCGCAGCCCGATACCATACTCAATCAGAAATCACATAAGCCTCTCGGGCACAATAATATAGAAATATTTAGCCCAAACTTCATTTAAAAATATTAGTTAAGTTTCTAGTTTGAGAAAAGGTGGCTGAGTTTGCAAAATAGTATTAAATACTAGGACTGAGTTCAACAATATGAAAAATGGTAAGAACCCAGTAATAGCAATCCCTGAAGGATTCAATCAATTGGCACAAAGCTCAAATATAGCAATCACCTCAATTATAATGATAATAAGTGAATTTCAGTCAATTACGCAGTATATTCATCTACCAGGACGGACCAAGTCACAATCCATGATGGTGCTCTACCCCACGCTCGTTATCCGGCATGCAAGTCACCTCAATATAGCACTACGGTGTGCAAATATGGGGTTTCAAACCCTCAGAACATCATTTACATCTATTACTCACCTCAAGCCGACCAAAATCCTAGCTCGCTATGCCCTTGCCTCTCAATTCGACCTCCTCGTGCGTCGAATCTGATCAAAACCACAATGAATATGTTACAATATGCCAATGGAGCAATACCCAATCGAAAACAATCGAAAAATAGCAAAAAACTCTAAATTAGCAAAACTTGAGCCCCGGGCTCGTTTCTCGAAACTCAGAATTTCTTACACCAACAGGTTCCTTATCTCGCCACGAGTCTATACATATAAACAACACCATAATAGGAGTCCAAATGACCCCTCAAATCCCAATTTGAAATATTAAAACTCAAGCCCTAGTTCCTCCCCCTTTTTCTAAGTTTCCATGGATTTCAAGGTCAATTTCACAATAAAATCGTGTTTTTAGTTCATAGGGCTTAACTCCAATCAATCCCAGTCAAAATCCTCTTCAATTCCTGTCCAAAAGCTCTCAAGGATGCTCAAAAATGGTGAAAATAAAGCTTAGCTCGCGGATGAAATATTTATTAAAACCCTTCTGTCCAGTGATAATTTCCTCTACGTGAATGCGAGGCCCTTCTAGCGTTCGCGATGCACAAAAATTGCTTCTGACAAAAATACCCTTCGCGAACGCAGTTACCCTCACACGAACGCGAAGCTATGGACCCCTAACCTACACGAACGCGACTACCCTCATGCGAACGCGAAGTGCAACTGCCCTAGGACCTAATTCCTTATATGCGAACGTGGACCTTCTCCCGCGAACGTGAAGCACAGACCTCTTTACCCTTCGCGAATGCGTGACGCCTTATGCGAACGCGAAGGTTAAATTCCTGGTTCCCACATTCCTTCTACGCGATCGCGTCCAGCCCCTCGCGAACATGAAGGCCAATTCTTCTGCAATAGTTGATGAACAATTTTTGCAACACTTCAACTTGGAAAATGGTCCGATTGACCACCCGAAACTCACCCGAGACCCCCGGGACCTCAATCAAAAGTACTAACACATCCTATAACATCATTCAAACATGTTCCAATCATTAAAACACCTCAAACAACACCAAGACTATCAAATTACATCGGACTCAAGCCTATGTTCTTCTAAAACTTCCGAAACATGCATTCGATCAAAAACCCAACCAAAACATCTCTGAATGACCTAAAATTTTGCACACACATCCCAAATCACCTAACGAAGCTACTGCAACTCTCAAAATTTCATTCCAACCCTCAGATCAAAATCTCACCTATCAATCGGAATTCGCCAAAATACTAACTTCGCCAATTCAAGCCTAATTCTACACCGGACCTCCAAAATCAATTCCGATCACACTCCTAAGTCACAAACCATCTCCCGAAGCTAACCAAATCATCGGAATCCACATTCGAGCCTCCTAACATATAAGTCAATGTCCAGTTGATGTTTTCCAAAATAAGCCTTCCTCAAAGAGACTAAGTGTCTCATTTCCTTCTAAAATCAATCCAAATCAACTCATTAACACAAGACACCTATAATAAAGCATAAAAAAGTAGTAAGTGGGGAAAATAGGGCGGTAACTCATGTGACAATGGGTCGGTTCGTCACGCTTCTTCAGAATAGGCCTTATGAGACATCGATTTAAAATGTGACACGATGTGCTTACGCCTTCTGCCTAGAAGTGATTTGGCAATGAATGATCTAGCAACATGGCTCTTGCCATATCTTGGAGAGTTATATTTGTTGTTCCACAACTCCATTGTGTTGTGGTGAGCGTGGTGCAGAGAAATTATGTGTGTATCCTTGATCATTGCAGAATTCTTCAAATGCTTTGCTTTCAAATTCTCCACCATGATCGCTCTAAATTGTTGAAATAAGATATCCCTTCTCTTTTTCAACCTTCTTACAGAAAACTTCAAATTTCTTAATGCTTCATCCTTATGAGATAAGAAAATTACCCAAGTGAAACGTGAAAAATCATCTACAATAACAAAAGTATATCTTTTTCCTCCTATGCTAGCAGTTCGAGGGGGCCCAAATAAATCCATGTGGAGTAGTTGTAAAGATTTTGATGTAGATACAATATCCTTATTTTTGAAAGAATTTCTTGTTTGCTTACCCATTTGACATGCATCACATATATGAGTTCTAGAGAAATTCAGTTTGGGAAGACCAACAACTAACTTATATTTAGACAATTTTTCTACCAAATGTATGCTAGAATGACCAAGTTTCCTATGCCACAATCATGGATCGTCAAACATAGAGGATAAGAAGATATGACCACTTATTTTATCAAATCTATCAAGAATATAAATATTTCCATACCTTTTTTCGGGAAGAACTATTTTACCTGATTCGTCTTCAATAGCACATCCTGTTTTCTTAAAATTTACCTCATATCCTAAGTTGCAAAGTTGAATTATGCTCAAGAGATTATAGTTGAGGCCATCAACCAGATACACTCAGTGATGTCACAGTTGTTGTTAAAAGGAATTGTTCCAATACCAACTATTTTGCCTTTTGAGTCATCCTCGAATTTAACACTTCCTCCGTCAATTTTTGTGACTTCTTTGAACAGGTTTTTGTCACCTATCATATTACTGGAACGCCCACTGTCTAGGTACTATTTTCCCTTGCGACTTATTATGTGGTGTTCCTGCAAAACAAAGTGATTAATTTCTTTTAGGTACCCAGGCTTGTCTCGGTCCTGGTGGGTTAATATTGCTAGATTCAGAGTTAGTTTTTGGTTTCAAAATCCATCCTGAAAGGTTTTCTTTACGAAAGCGACAAAGGGAATACTTATGACCACTCTTGTTATAGTAATGATATGTAACCTCTGACCTACTTTTAGGTATTTAAGTAGTGTTATTACTAGTTGACTTGGTTCTGGCTGGTCTTTTTCCAGTTGACTTATAAGTCGTTTGGTTTGATTAACAGAACTGTGACTGGTGGAATTGCGCATGCCATTGAGTTGCATTTTCAATTCCTCAAACTCTTCTTGAAGTACTTCCTTTTTGATTTCACATACTTCATGGTTGAGTTTCTAGTCTTTAACTTCTTTAGTGAGTCTCTTAAGTTCATTCATCATTTTTTGAGACTCTTTTAAAGTTAAATCAAGAATATCCTGCAATTTATTGCATCTTTCACAGTTATAAGATCTTACATCACTTGTTTCACCTCGTGCCATGAAACAATTTTCATTTTCTTCATCTGAATTGTCCTCATCTGTCCAACATCCTGAGGATTTGTTCATTTCATTTCCAGGATTGTCATGAAGCAAAGATTTGCTATTTCTTCATGATCTGAGGTGTCTTCATCACTCCAGCTTCTGAAGGATTTGTTCTCGTTGAAGCCTCTAGAGATTTTTCTTTTTAGTTCTGTACGTTCTGCTTGAATATGCCCAAATCTTCCACATTCGTAGCACTTTCCATCATTCTTATCCTGTTCATTGAATTGCCTGGATCATCTTGGTGGAATTCTTCCTTTCTTTGTATTCCGGAATCTTCTCATTAGTCCAACCATATTTCTTGACATCATAGCGATTTCTTCTTATAGATCTTCAGGATTATTGTCAATTTCATTTTCAGTGGTTTCAGTTGAAGCCTTGAATGCAACTATTTTCTTTTTCTCCTCTTGGCCAATTTTCTTTAGATGCATCCTTTAGAACGCTATGAGTTCTCCTCTTAGTTCATCATAGGATAGTTTGTTCAGATCTTGAGATTTCAGTGTGACTACATTGGTCTGCCAAGTAGTTAGCAAACTTCTTAGAATTTTTCTAACTTGATCACAACTGGTATAGGGTTTTCTAAACGTCTTTAGATCGCTAATTATTTTGCTAAATCTGACAAACATCTCTTCAATGGATTCTTCGTCTTTCATTAAGAAGAGTTCATAATTGTGAACTAGCATATTAATATGTGTTTCCTTTACCTTGCTAGTTCCTTCATATGTGACTTCAAGTTTGTCCCACATTTCTTTGGCTGTGTCGCAGCTTGAGATTTTTTCATATTCTCCACCACTTGTGGCATTATGAAGCAGATTTCTTGCTTTGTCGTTAACTTGTACCACTTCCAATTTCTCTTTTGTGAATGAATCAATATCTTCAGGATCAGCAAGTGGTGGAGTGACTTCATGCATTGGATAATTTCCCTTTTTAATAACTCTCCAAACTTTTGACGTCATATGCCTTGGTAAAGATCTCCATTCTCACTTTCCAATAGGAGAAATGTTGTCCATTAAAGTATGGTACTCTAACTTGTGAAGTTCCTTCCTGGAAGAGAGCTCCTATGATAACTTGATTTGCCACGATCTTTTCTCACAAGCTGTTACGCAAAAGAAATATGTGTGTTTTGCTCTAATACCAATTGAAAGTACAAGAGGGGGTGAATTGTATATTTTAAAACCTATCAAATTATTAGTTGACTAATTTAATAAATAGTCGACTGAATATAGCAGTTCAACAGTTGTAATATCAGAAAGGAAATTGCAGAAAGTAAATGTAGGAATTAAAGACACCGAAAAATTTTATACTAGTTCGGATTCAATGTGAATCCTAGTCCAGTCCTCTTGGGTTGCAAGGGAGTTCTCTTTAATAATAGTATTTCTCTGAGTACAGTGGAATGACTTAATACTACAGTTTCTCTAGCACTCATTTTTCCTTTTTGATACAATGCCTCACCAGTGTTATACTCTCCTTTTTTTCTAACTTGTTACACAGCAGATCGTAGAGAACTACAATGTGATCAAAGTATGTCTGATTAGGGTCTAAGAGTGGGTATAAATACTTTAATAATAATTGAGGCTTTGCAACCCAAGAGATTTGATCCTTGGAAAGAGATTGATTCTTTCCAAGAATAAGGTAACTAGCTGTTGCTTCACTTTGATTTCCTTCCTTCAGCAGTTAGTTATGGAACGAAGATTTGCTCCTTAACTGATGGTTCTTCCAAATTAGTCGCATACCAATCGTTATCGAATCTTCGAACTTATGGATTGTTGTCCTTGATGTGTGCCTTAACTTTAGGCTTGCCTGATTCTCCATCGCAGCTGATTGATATTCTTTGTTGATTGATTGATTGATGGGATTCCTTCCAGATTTGATGTTCGTTTCCTTAGGTGCCCAGATCCGCTAATTGCATCGTAATCTTTTGCTGATTGATTGTTTTCCTTATTCATCAGAATTGACTCCAACAGTCTTTACTTTCTTGTAATGGATTTCCTACATAGGTATATTATTTTGCATTATTAAAACTATATCTAACAATTACCAATATAAGACACGCACCCGTGAACCACCCAAGAAGTCTGTGTGTGTGTGTGTTATATGCAAAAATTATACAATTTTTGTACACTTTTTCGGTCACCGAATATAAATAGTCACAAGTGCGGGCTAAAAGTGATAATATGCCTATTTATTTGGTTTATTCATTTTGGATTTTGTTGGAGACTTTAAGCCATTTGGCTTTAAAGTAGAAGAAATGTGAATTGGAAATGGAGGGAAATAAAATGGAGGGAAAATGAAAAATTTGAAGAAGTGAATTTTGTCTTGCACTTTGTCCCTCATTGGTGAGGGACAACCACATTTGTATGCTTATATATAGAATCACTTTTTAAAGCTCTTAAAAGGAGTTGAAGAGAATGAACCCTCGCGCCGTCGTCGTCGCTCGCTCGGCTCGGCTTCGGCTTCGGCTTCGGCTTCGGCTTCCGGATTTGGAAAATGATCGATAAGATTATTTTTGGACAAAATTTATTTAATTATTCAATAATTAATTAAATACCAAATCACTGCTGAAAGTACGCCAGAACTCTGCTGAAATTTCAGAAAACCTCGCTGGCCGCGTTTGAAAAGGCACCTTTTCAAGACACCTTTTCTGATACACTCCAGAACTCCTATCTTTCTGAATATATTGCATCCTACTTCGCAATATCTCTCTCTCAAATTCGTAAGTGTGATTTTGCTCCGTTTTTGAGTTCGTTGGAATCCTGCAGTTTGTATTGCCACTGTTGCAGGAAGGTTTATTCCGTTTTATCCTGGGAGGATTTAATCCATTACCTTGGCAACGTGTGAGGGGGTTAAAATTCCTTAAGGACACACAAGAAAATTGTGGACTAGGAAATTTCTCATTCTTCTACATTTCTTTATTTTCTAACAATTTATTTTTAACACAGTGACGCTAATAGATTTTTATGGACTTCCACTTTTTCTCTAAGCATATATAACTCTACAAGTTATTTCTGGTCTTCTAAGTGTAATCGTCGAAAAGAGAATACAATCTGTTTAACATGGGGAAACTATATCGGTATTTTCATAAAATTTTCAGTTTGCTCCAAAATATCTTTTGACCATGATATGAAAGATCTACCAATTGCTAGAAAAATAAAAATGAAATCATTTATCAAACAGTCGATACAGACTATTGATGAAAATTTCACGATCTTACCAGCGCAGAACCTGAAAGAAGACAAATGGCCCACAAAACTAACGTTACTAACAACCAAGTACATGACAAATGGATCAATCTGGTCACCTTAAGCTTTAGGCCCCAAATCGGAGCTTTTGCATCTATACTCAATTTTGGGGTCACAATTGAACTTATACCCACTTTACAAAAAAGTTTTCAAGTATACTCACTTTACGATCAACTTTAGACTTATCGGGTCTGAAATAATAAAAAATTAGTCTGAAGTAAAAAATTGCACTTCAAATGCACTTAATGCCAAATAGGTCTGAAGTGCAACCAATGGTTTCTAGCACTTAAAGCTAATAAGTCTGAAATGAAAAATTACACTTCAAATACACTTAAGGACAATAAGCGCGAAGTGAAAAATTGCACTTCAGATTCACTTAAGACCAAAAAGTTTGAAGTGCAACAAACGTTTTCATTCACTTAAGGCCAATAATTGCACTTCAGATGCACTTAAGGCCAAAAAGTCTTAAGTGCAACAAACATTTTCATTCACTTAAGGCCAATAAGTCTGAAGTGAAAAATTGCACTTCAGATGCACTTAAAGGCCAAAAAGCCTGAAGTGCAACAAACATTTTCATTCACTTAAGGCCAATAAGTCTGAAGTGAAAATTTGCACTTAAGACCAAAACGTGAAGTGCAATAAACGTTTTCATTAACTTGAGGCCAATAAGTTTGAAGTAAAAATTTGCACTTCAGATGCACTTAAGACCAAAACGTCTGAAGTGCAACAAACATTTTGCTACACTTAAGGCCAATAAGTTTGAAGTAAAAAATTGCACTTCAGATGCACTTAAGGCCAAAAGATCTAAAGTGCAACAAACTTTTTGCTACACTTAAGGCCAATAAGTCTGAAGTAAAAAATTGCACTTCAGATGCACTTAAGGCCAAAAGATCTGAAGTGCAACCAATATTTTTATGCACTTAAGGTCAAATAGGCCTGAAGCGTAAATTGTCCAGAAAAATAAATTTGTTCTTCAAATTATAACAATCAATATACGATTTAATACATAAGTTTACTCCAAATGAGTTCAAATTTGAAACATAACATCCAAATATCATCAGGAACAAATCTCAATCATCTTTGTCAAAATAACAATAAATCTAATGAATCCATTTTGCAATTAAAAAAAAGAAGAAGAAGAAACCTTAAGCAATAGTAATATATATATATATATATATATATATATTGTAAAATATTATAAACTACATTAAAATATGTTCACAGCCATCATATAAAATTATTGTCACCCGAAGAAGAAGGAGGAGGAGGACAAGAAGAGAAGAAAACGAAGGAGGAGAAAGAGGTCTGAAGTTGTTTAAAAAGTTGATACAAAATTTTTTTTTTAAAAGTGAGTATAAGTTAAATAAGGACGACCAAATAGGACACCCCGTGCAATTTTTACCCCCGATTTGGAGAGAGATCGCACATATGGCCCAAGCTTCTCCTAAATGGCCTGGTCGTTGATCGAAGGGATATTTACACAAATAAGCCAGTTAAATTCACTGTTTAATTTTTATGGCTGATATATCTATATAACTCATACATTGGCTATACACATATTATCCATAGATTATACAAATATTATACATTCACCAATAACTTTATATTTTTAAGTAGTTGGATGGAGCGTTTATTTAGGTTAATTCTTCTTGATTGAATGGATAAAAATTCATAAATTCTCACGTTTCAACCTTGTAATAAAATAATAACCACTATCCTGAAACTTAAGACTGGCTGGTTCAGGGGATAGTTTTCCGTTGTTGTCTTTTGTTGAAAATAGTTTTTATTTGCAATTAACATACGTCATTAAATATAAAAATTAAAAATTAAGTAAGAATAGAAAAAAAAAACTAGATCTTATTGGCTTTAAAATGAAATTATAATTGAAAAGCTTAAATTAAAAATTACTCATATAGGTAGATTTACAATTGAGATATGCAAACAACAAACCATTTGTTTCACCCTCACAGAACTCCAACTCAAAGTAATTTTAAATCATAGTCAAAAGTTAAGAGCTAAATTCGA
Organism: Nicotiana glauca; assembly: GCA_026770625.1. Lineage (NCBI taxonomy): Eukaryota > Viridiplantae > Streptophyta > Magnoliopsida > Solanales > Solanaceae > Nicotiana > Nicotiana glauca. The sequence goes on along the minus strand of MU759656.1, from coordinate 66,860 downwards.
ATTTTTTTCTCGAAGAATTTAGACACATAAAATTTACTCACTTTACGTTCAAAGCTCTGCTAATGAAAAAAAATTGCTAATGGCAAGAGTATAAATAAATTAAAAATATAACAATTGACAAAATTAAACAATATCAAATAATATAAAGACAAATATTATTTTTTGCTAACGACAAAGGTATGAATGGAATAAAAGTATAAAGAATGACTATCAGATAATATAAGACAAAAATATGTTCCTTTTCCCTCTATTGTTATTCTCATACTTTCTAACCTCAGAAATATCTCCGTTTTAAAGTATATCTAAGTGTTAACTTGATCCTAATTCTATCTAAATGTACTAACCATTGGTTCACGGATATGTTGTACTAATTCTCCTGAGTTGTGTTCATTTTTGGCAGCATTTTCAAACATAGAACAATCTCTCTGCTTTTATGTTAGTACTATACAATACTCCTTTCGGTTCATAATAATTGTCCAATTTATTTTTAGCACGTCCATTAAGAAAATACTAAATTCTATACAAAATATCTATTATGACTAAACTACCCCTAATTAAAAATTTAATGTGAGAAGTAAGAAAACTTTTTAGGGATATGTACATAGGGGTTATTTTGTAAAAACAAATTGAATTCTTTTTTGATTATATAACTAGACATTTATTTTGAACTAAAATGAAAAAGCAAATTAAACATTTATTATGAAATGTTGGGAGTATATAATTTGAGTGGTCCACTCTCCACATGAGTAACCACTGGCTGTGACATCGACTCCACATACTAATTGGTTGGGGTTGGGATCTTAAAATCATGTCTTGATTCTTGACCCTATTCAATTCAAGTGCTCCAACTGTCCATAGTACATTCCTAGTTCTCGTAACTAACTTTTACTTCCTAGGACTTGTTGTTCTTTTTATTAGTAGTAGTAGTAGCTCTTTTGGTTAGCTATCATGTAATATTCGAAATTCACTGTTCCAACTAATTGGAATTCATGTTAATAGAGTCGGAGTTAAAGGATTTCAACTTTATGATTTCTGAATTTTAGAACGATAATTTTAGGTATTAATAATTGATTTTTGAGTGTGTATATGCATGTATATATATATATATATATATATATATATATATATATATATATATATATATATATATATATATATATATATATATATATATATATATATATAT
>MU759656.1:10469-64250 GCA_026770625.1 Nicotiana glauca | reverse complement strand
GATTACTAACTCTATAAATAATAATGATTGTTCTCTTTTACAGGTGATTACACATACGCAGAAGTTAAACTAAATTGAGAGCAAAAGAGCTAGGCGATTTTGCCAGCAATTTGTGTGTGATTCAAGTGTGCAAATCTGAAGCGACATGAACCAGAGTGAAGAACCAATTCCATTGTGTCTTTCTTTATATCTAGTTCAATTGCAGTAGGTATTTTCATATTGTACCTTTTAGCTTTCATAGAAGCAATTGTACTAGGTACTTTGAGTATTCAAGTTAGAGTTAACTTGAAGGTGTCGCAACAGTTGAGGTTGTGTGCTACATTGGGATTAGAGTTTAATCCTTAGGTTTACAAGAGTTTTGTAAATGCTATTTTGGCTCAGTGATTTTAGTGGAAGTTTGGAAAAATCCTACTGAGTAGTAGGTCGTGGTTTTTTCACCTTTTGAGCCAGGTGTTTTCCACATAAAAATCTTTGTGTTCTTTATTTTATGCACTCTTAATTCCGCAAACTGTCATAGTAAGTACATCTAGAAGAACCAGGTTCTTCTAGTGCGAAAATTTGGTACCACACAAATCATCCCCCTCCCCTGTGTGATATTGACGTTTAGAACATCAATTGGTATCAGAGTGGGTTATCCTTGAAGAGGCTAACACCTTAGGAGAAGATCAACAATGAGTGCACCACCTGAGAACTGGGAAGGGCAATCCACTGCTAGGCTTCCACTTTTCAATGGTCAGTACTCTTCTTGGTGGAAGAACAGAATGAGAGATCATATTATAGGGGAATATTATGAAGTTTGGGACATAGTAATTGATGGTCCCCTAGCAACCACTAAGAAGAATGCTGAAGGAATTGATGTGCCAAAAACAAGGGTTGATTATACTATTGAGGACCTGAGGAAGAGAGAGAAAAATGCTAAAGCCAAGAAGTGGCTTGTATGTGGACTAGGACCAGACGAGTACAGTAGGATCCAAAGTTGTACAACTGCTAAGGAGATATGGGACACTCTACAAGTGGCTCATGAAGGAACACCTCAAGTGAAAAGATCAAGAGGAACACTTCTGTATTCTCAATATGAGAATTTTACTATGAAGGAAGGAGAAACTATCCAGGAGATGTACACTAGATTCACCACTTTGACAAACGAAGTTGAATCTCTTGGAAGGATTATCCTTGAAGAAGACAAAGTTGAGAAGATTCTGACAAGAGTTCTGCTAGTCATATGGGAAAGCAAAATAACTGTCATTCAGGAATCCAAGAACATTGCTACCCTCAGACTGGATGAACTAATTGAAAATTTAACTGCCTATGAAATGAGGAGACAAACCATGAAGATGGATACCCCCCAAAAGGAGAGAAGTTTAGCTCTCAGAATTGCTGAAGGTGCAGATTTGGAAGATGATGAAGTGGTTATGATCACTAGGGATTTCAAGAAGTACCTGATGAGAGAAAAGGGTTCTTCAAGAGGTACAAACTTCAACAAATCAAGAGCTCCGGAGAAACAGACCAATGAGGGATGCTATAAGTGTGGTAAGACTGACCACATGATCAAAAACTGCCCTCAATGGGAAATTGAGTGGAAGAAAGAAAGAATTGAATGAAGGAATTGGAAGAAGGAACAGGTTCAACCAAAGAGAAACAAAGGTTCAACCAAGGCTATGGTTGCTGCTTGGGGAGAAACTTCAGATGAAGACTCGGAAGATGAAGCTGAGGAGGAGCAAGCAACAATGTCCATCGGATAATCAGATAATGAACAAGAGGTAAGTATTCTTCATCTCAAAGACAAGATTAAATTCTTGTCTAAAGAAAGGCTGGCTGAGATATTAATAGACTTCATTGATGAGTCTGAGATCATTAATAATGAGAAGGAAGTTCTGTCTAGGGAATGTATGATTCTAAAAGCAAAATGTAAAAGTCTAGAGTCTAGGGCTAATAAGAGTGATAACAAAAATGCTGAGTTGAAGAACCGGGTTCTCGAACATGACAACAGTATCCTAGAACTTAGGTCTGAAAATCTGAAACTGAAATTAGGAACAGGAAAGAAGATAGCTGATCATACATATCTCACTCTAGAAGAAAATTTGGAAAAAATGAAAGATGAATTATACAGGAAAGATGAATTCATCAAAGTCTTAAAAGAAGATCTAGGAAAGGTAAAACATGAACTAGACAGAACTTGCAAGTGGAACAAAGCCTCTGATGCTCTCTCTTGGTTGCAAGAGCATCACAACAGTAACAAAAGAGGACTTGGCTATGGGACTCAAGCTCCTAAATAGGATCCAAAAAGCAAGTACCTCACTCTTCCTGAAAATAAAATCTACACACACTGTGGTAAGACTGGCCATTACAAATATGAATGTAATGCAAAATAAATGGCCAGTCAAAAGAACAAAGTTTTTGTTAAAGAAAAGAATAAGTTGCCTGGTTGGACAAGAATGAATTTAATTCATCCTTTTGATTATAGAAAGGGACCCAAACTAGTTTGGGTTCCTAAGACTAACCCCTGATTTCCTTTTGCAGGTCCAAGTGAAAGGGAGGAGCCAAATATGTTATATGGATAGTGGTTGCTCAAAACATATAACTGGGGACAAGGACCAGTTCCTTTCACTTGAGGACTTAAAAGGAGGTAATGTCTCCTTTGGTAATGGAAAGAAAGGTGAGATCATTGGGGTTGGAAAGGTAGGCAAGACTGATTCTCATTCCATAGAGAATGTCTACCTGATAGATGGCTTGAAATATAGCTTAATAAGTGTGTCACAATTGTGTGACAGAGGTAACCTTGTGGCTTTTACCTCCACCAAATGCTTTGTGATTAACCTTATCACTGACAAGATTGTTTTGCAGGGAAAAAGAGTTAACAATATTTATATTGTAAATTTGTCAACTCTTTCAGAAAATGAACTCACTTGCTTAAGTGTGTTAGTTAATGATCCCCTCATATGGTACAATGACTTGGGCATGCCATTCTAAACTAGCTAAATAAATTAGTCTCCAATTACTTGGTTGTAGGTCTACCTAATATCAAGTTCAAGGGAGAAAAAGTTTGTGAGGCATGTGCAAGGGGGAAGCAGGTAAGGTCATCCTTCAAATCCAAGAAAATGATAAGTACGTCCAAGACGTTGGAACTGGTTCATATGGATCTATGTGGTCCAATGAGAATCATGAGAAGAGGTGGAAAGAAGTATGTAATGGTGCTAGTTTATGACTATTCTAGATTCACCTGGGTTTTATTTCTAACTTCCAAAGATGAAGCATTTGACATGTTTTCTGCATTTGTTAGGAAGACTCAGAAACTATTAGGAAGTCATCTTGCATCCATTAGGTCTGATCATGGAACTGAGTTTGAAAACTCTAAGTTTGCTGAGTTCTGTGAGGAAAATGGCATAGATCACAACTTCTCTGCCCCTAGGACTCCACAAAAAAAATGGAGTGGTTGAAAGGAAAAAATAGAACTCTTGAGGATATGGCTAGAACAATGTTACTATCTAGCAAACTACCTCACAGTTTCTGGGCAGAGGCTGTAAACATTGCATGTTACATCATAAATAGATGCATGACCAGACCTCTAGTAAAGAAGACTCCCTATGAGTTACTTAAAGGGAGAAAACTAAATATATCCCATCTTAGGGCATTTGGTTGCAAGTGCTATGTGCACAATAATAGAAAAGACTCCCTAGGAAAGTTTGATCCCATAAGTGATGATGGAGTATTCTTGGGATATTCTTCCCATAGCAAAGCTTATAAAGTTTTAAAGTTTTTAATAAGAGAACTCTGTGTGTAGAAGAAAGTGTGCATGTAGTATTTGATGAAACTAATATTATTTCTGAGAGACATGAACATGAACATGAAGCCATTGGACTGGTCAAAGATTTGGCTGAAGCATCAGCTCAAGTCTAAGTGGCACCTACAAAAGGAACAGGTGATGGAACAGGTTCTTCCTTACAGGGGAACCTGACAAGGGAAAGAAATCAAAGAGGAATTGAAATAAACTCCTTGAAGGAACCTGTTCCTCATCAAATTGCTGAAACATCCAGCAGAAGCTAGTTAGTTGCAAAACCTCACAAGTATCAAAGTTCTCATCCCATTAAGAACATCATCACTGATCCAACATCTGGAGTCAAAACCAGATCACAATTAAAGAATATGTGTGCTTTTGACGTTTTCTTATCTATCATTGAACCTAAAAATATTGTTGAGGCTTTGTAGGATGCAGATTGAGTGAATGCAATGCATGATGAGCTAAACCAGTTTGAAAGAAGTCAAGTTTGGCACCTAATTCCAAGACCCAAGGATAGATCAGTCATTGACACTAAATGGGTCTTTAGGAACAAACTTGATGAAGATGGAACTGTATAAGGAACAAGGCAAGGTTGGTGGTCCAAGGTTACAACCAAGAGAAAGGAATAGACTATGATGAGACATTTGCTCCAGTTGTAAGACTAGAGGTAATTGAACTTCTCATAGCCTTTGCAGCACATATGGAATTCACTCTTCATCAAATAGATGTCAAAAGTGCCTTCCTGAATGGCTACTTGAAGGAAAAAGTGTTTGTAAAACAACCTCCATGGTTTGAAAGAAAAGAATGTCTTGAACTGTGTACAAACTAGACAAGGCTCTTTATGGACTCAAACAGGCACCAAGAGCATGGTATGAAAGACTGACAAAATTCCTACTGGAGCATAGGTACAAGAGAGGTAAAATAGATAGCACCTTATTCTTAAGGGAAAAAGATAAGGACCTTCTTGTTGTACAAATTTATGTTGATGACATAATCTTTGGGGCCACCACTGACAAGTTAAGCAAAGATTTTGCAAAACTAATGGAAAGTGAATTTGAAATGAGCATGATGGGTGAGCTTGACTTCTTCTTAGGGTTGCAGATCAAACAAAGCCAAAATGGAACCATGATTCACCAGCAGAAGTATACAAAAGAACTAATCAAGAAGTTTAAAATACATGATTCTAAAGAAATAGATACACATATTGCAACTGCCACTAAATTAGATATTGATGAACATGGTTCATCAGTTGATTAGAAATTGTATAGGTGTATGATTGGTTTACTTTTGTATCTTACTGCCAATAGACCTGACATTGTTTTCATTATAGGTCTATGTGCTTGATTTCAGGCAAATCCAAAAGAGTCTCACTTGACTGATGTTAAGAGGATATTGAGATATCTGAAAGGCACTACTGAATTGTGTCTTTGGTACCTTAAAGGTAGTAATTTAAATCTAGTAGGATATGTTGATACTGACTATGCAGGTTTTCTAACGGATAGAAAAATCACCTCAGGTATGGCACACTTCCTTGGTTCATGTCTTGTATCATGGGTTACCAAGAAGCAAAATTCAGTAGCCATATCTACTGCTGAAGTTGAGTATATGGCTGCAGCTTCTTGTTGTGCTTAATTACTATGCATTAAACAACAATTGTTAGATTTTGGAATTGAAGTGGGGATGCATACCAATATTTTATGATAACACTAGTGTTATAAATATGACAAAGAACCATGTTCATCATAAAAGGACCAAGCACATAGATGTTAGACACCACTTCTTGAGAGATAATTATGAGAAAAGATTAATCTCAATAGAATTCGGTGCTACTGATAAACAAATAGCTGACATATTCACCAAAGCACTGAATAGGGAAAACTTTGAAAGGAACAGGTTGGAAATAGGGATGATTAAGATCACCAAAAAAAGAACCAGTTCAGAATGCAATGAAAAAAATTTTAAAAAATTTTGGTTAGAAGGTCTGACTTTGTGCAAATATCTAGACTAATTCTTACTCATACCTCTCGGGAGAATCGATGACTGCATCTTTGATGCAGTGCTAGTACATCTGAGACTTCTTAATAAGTATACTCCTGTGACATGTGTTTATATTAATTCATTGATCTCTTACAAAGTTTTTTTTCTATTCTGATATATGAGGCATAATCAAGAGAAGTTCTACTTGAAGAACCCGGTTCATCAGTATATGCTCGTGAGAAAAGTTCAGGTATGTTTCTATACTTTGCACAATTAGAAAATTAAATATTTTAATTATGAGCAGAAGTCCTATTCTAACCAAAACTCCTAAAAATGTAACCATTGAGCATTGAACCGGTTTCATTCTCCTGGAATTCTAAAGAAAACGGGACTTTTTCCTAAAAACTAGTGTCATCCATCTATCTCTTAAAGACCGGAGTCCTAATGGGATTAGACTCCTGATTAACCACTACTAAAAAGCCTGCCGTTATTGCTCCTAATCATACATCACTTTAAATACACTCCACATATTCCTATTTCAGTCCATAACCATCATTAAGTGCTAAACCTCTTATCATACTCGTTCTTTCTAAAAAAAACTCTTTCTCTCTAAAAATCTGCAAAAATCCTTCACCGTGACTAATCCTCAAGAAAATCCAGGAACTCCCCCACTTGTATCTCCCAACACATCCTCATCTGCACCCCCTAGCGATAACCCTAAACCTAGATTCCGCCGGCAAAAGATGTTGGCAAGAACGACTGTAGCTACTGGTGTTCTAAGAATGGCTCTAAACGAAAAATTGAGAGCCAGCCAGAAAAAGAAGAGCTCTAAAAAGTAATCATGTTACTCGAGTTCTGAGTCAGAGGCTTTTATTTCTGCAAGCGATGGAGAAAAACGTGGGTCTTCTAACTCGGACAGTAATCAAGAAAACCCTAGGGAGGTAAATACATGCTATGTTTGTTCTGATGTAGTCGAGAAAGTGGACAATAGGTTTGTGTTGGTGGGTTCTGTGAAAGATGTAAATGAGGGAGAGTCGAGTAGAAAGGGAAAGAAAAAGAAAGATAAAATTCTTGTCATTTATGGAGGAATAGAGGAGAGTGGCAACAAGCCAGGGGGAAGTGAATCTGGGGAGGCTGTTGAAGGTCTTGTGCACCTGAGTGAACAACAAGATGAACCTAGTTCATCTGTGGAAGAAACCATGGCTGACATTCTGAAGAAGGTTGAAGCAAGCTATGATCCCAAGAAGCGCAAAGCTTCTTCTCAAAAGGCTCCAACTGCCTCTAAGCTAACAAAGAAGAGCAAGGTGTAATCTCCTAAATCTACTGTCCCTTCAGCACCAAAGGTGAAAGCTACTAGAAGTAGGGTAAGGCAAAGTGAGGCTAAGTTGTAGAAAGCCCTAGCGGCAAGCAAGACAAAGAAAAAGGAAAAGGGAAAAGCTAAAGTTGTGGTAAGTTTTGTGGTGTAGAAGAAGAGGAGGAGGAGATGGATCTGGTCCATCATGAAAGAGGTACAACTGAGAAGGTTCCCACTCCTACTCCAAAGAAATCCAAGACTTCTACCAAGAAGTCTTCAGAATCTGTATCGGCTGAACCTTCCATGGCAAAAAGAACCAGGTCTGCAGTCAAAGGAAAACAAGTGAAAGTTCCTGAAGAAGAAGAAGCATGGAGTGGAGAAGAAGAAGAAGAGGAATCTTAAAAGGAACAGGATAGATTTGTCCTCTTTGGCATGAGAAAGATCTTGAAAGGAAGAATTCTGAAAGACCTGGGGGAGCCAGGCATAAAAGGATTGGTTGATGCCCTGAATGCACAGGGGTGGAAGGACATGGTTCTTCAATTGGATGGCAGGCTGGCAAGAAAAGAGTTGATCGAGTTTATGGCAAATGCCACAGTGGTGAATGGGGTTGTTACCAGCTTGGTGAGGGGAGTTAAGGTGAAGTTTGATGCACCTAAATTGGGCAGAATTCTAGACATACCCTGTGAGGGCTATGATGACTATACTAGGCAAAGGTGTCCTTGTCTAGATTCTCTCCCTAATGCTCTCCAAATCACCAGAAATTTCTGTGATACCAAGTCTGCTGAAGAAGTGCCTGAGGCTAGATTTGTGCAAAAGAGTAAGATGAAGCCTGAGCACAAGATGCTTTTTGAGTTTGTGAACAAGTGTTTGCTGCCCAGACAGGAGAGAAGGCACACTGCAAATTATATGGACTTTTTCCTTCTAGAGTGTCTTGTGAGAGGAAAGCAGATTAACTGGCATGCTTTCATTATCAAGCTGCCGGATAGAGTGATCAATGGATCCAAGGCCCATGCCACACCTTATGGGTTTATACTAACAACTATTTTGGACAAGTTAGATGTGCCATTGAAAAAGTGGGAGATGGCCTCCAGCAAATAGCACTTTGGAATCAAAACTCTACAAGCTTGTGACTATCTGCTAAGTGTAACTCCAGTTGAACCTGGTTCATCCTTGAAGACTCCTGTGAACAACAAAGTTAGGGCAATGGTTCTAGAGTGTGGAACAAAAGATACAGAATTGCTAGGCTTCAGGCTCGCATTGCTGAACTAGAAAGTGAAAGGAATGGCCTCAAAGATGAGCTAGCAAAAGAAAAAGAAAAGAGTGAAGGAATGCTCCAAACAATGCTCAATCTTATTCAATCCCAACCCTCTAGTTCCTCCAAGCCCTAGAACCAGTTTAGAAACCCCCTCAGTGACCCAGATTCGGGACCTTTATCTGTTTTTTCTCATGGTTGGATGTTTGTTTTTGTTTTTGTGGTTTGTTTTGTAGAAACATCTCCTAATCAATGACAATGTGCTTTTTTCTCTTATTCTATGAAACTTCTGATCTTAATAGTTAAATTTTTTGTGAAGTTGATTATTGATAAACTAAATCATGTTTTCACTTGCAGTTGCCCCAGTGGCCATGAGTAAAAATTAACATATGGCATTCATATAATATGCAACTTTTCGATGATGCCAAAATGGGGAAGAGATATTGTGCCTTACTTTGTATTACTTTGTATTCTGAAATAAAGTGATATTTATAACCTGATTAAACCTGATCCTTAATGATAAGTTAACTTAAAGTGTGAAAATTAAGCTGAGTTCCACAGGGTCTCTGATCAATAAAAGCACAGATTTTGTCATCATCAAAAAGGGGGAATTTGTTGGCTCAAGTTCAGATGAAGTTATGAAGATTGACAAAATGAACTCAGTCATGAACCAGGTCCATCATGTGAGACACGGTGTTGATATGCTTACATATGTGACATACGTGTGAAGAAGATAAGACTCAAGGATCAGTAACAATATCTTCTGATTTGATCGAAAAGGTTGCATAGGATAATGAGTTGAAGTCTCCTTATGTGAAGAGAACTACATCCGGATCAAGGATAAGGATTGGAGTTTGAATTGTACTAGGACTCGAATTGGATGAAGGATCAACAATTCGAGTTTTAATCAAACTCTGATTACTAAATCTATAAATAATAATGATTGTTCTCTTTTACAGGTGATTGCACATACGCATAAGTTAAACTAAATTGAGAGCAAAAGAGCTAGGCGATTTTGCAAGCAATTTGTGTGTGATTCAAGTGTGCAAATCTGAAGCTACATGAACTAGAGTGAAGAACCAATTCCATTGTATCTTTCTTTATATCTAGTTCAATTGTAGTAGGTGTTTTCATATTGTACCTTTCAGCTTTCATAGAAGCAATTGTATTAGGTACTTTGAGTATTCAAGTTAGAGTTAACTTGAAGGTGTCGCAACAGTTGAGGTTGTGTGCTACACTGGGATTAGAGTTTAATCCTTAGGTTTACAAGAGTTTTGTAAATATTTTTTTTGCTCAGTGATTTTAGTGGAAGTTTGGAAAAATCCTATTGAGTAGTAGGTTGTGATTTTTTCACCTTTTGAGCCAGGTGTTTTCCACGTAAAAATTTATGTGTCCTTTAATTTATGCACTCTTAATTCCGCAAACAGTCATAGTAAGTACATCTAGAAGAACCAGCATTAGGTACCACACAAATCACCCCCCCCCCCCTCTTGTGGGGTATTGACGTTTAGAACATCATATACACACACATATACATATTTAAGAATTTCTTAACAAAAATATACTATTTAAGCAAAAATTACTGACTTCGAATCTATATTAAGATTTCTACCGTTGCCCCTACGTACTTAGTAGACTCACTGAGGGGAGTAGAGCATGTCAATCAAGAAATTCATTCATTCTAAAGGTTCAAATCCAAGAATACTCATAAATTAAGTTCATCGAACCATCTCACAACACCCTAGGCAGTTTTACTAAGGGATCGGTTGGTAGGAGCTATTAGAAAAATAATGTAAGTATTATCTTTGTGCATTACTAATCCTTTGTTTGCTATATTTTTTTTATTTGGTATTATCCTATTGTATAACTAGTGTCACACCTCCTTTTTATGCTACCACACCCGCGAGGGGTGTGATAAAGGGAGTTTTTCCAATTAAAGGACAATCGGAACGGGATTTATTATTAAGAGTTGGAGTTTCCACTTGAGAGATTTATAGTGTCTCAAGTCACCGGTTTGAATCCCGAATCGAGGAAAAGATTAACTCTGTATTACAGTCTACGAACCAGAAATCCGGATAAGGAATTCTGTTAACCCGGGAGAAGGTGTAAGGCATTCCCGAATTTCGTGGTTCTAGCACGGTCGCCCAACTGTCATATTTAGCTTATTTATTTGATTTTATAACATGCTTTAACTTATGTACAAATTTTAACTTTTGACCGCTTTTATTATTATTTTTAATGAGAATTGCAACATCGTAAAAACACATCTCGAACCACGTCACATTAATGTACCCATGGTTATTGACATATTTCGACTCCATTAAGATTTGAATTTGGGTCACGTAAATGTGCACCCGAGTTTAAGAAAGTAATTTTATTAAGATCGCGCCTAGAGTGACTAACGCGTTTATTATTTTGGGGAAGGCCGTGAAGTTTACTAAACGGTCTATCCAGAAATCTAAGAATCTTAATATATATATTTATCGAGGGCCTCGCAATTTATGTACTTTATCTGGCGAGGCTCGTCTCACTTTTTATTTAAGGCAAGCCTAAAGTAAACTACGATTCTCTATTTAGCTTGTTTCTAAAAATAAAAATAAAAAATCCTAGTTAATTATATGGTTTAAGAACTATTATAATGGGGTCCAGAACGCGACCCTAATTGAGCACATACTGCTATTTAACAAATCAACTAAAATAGAAACGATGATGATTGGCAATTTAAATTACGAATAAACTACCTCTTCCGTCCTGATACAATTGTCAAACTGATTGTTAATTTGGACATAACTATACCACGCTTATCAATTTTGGAGTGACTAGAGGATTCTGAAGCAATTACATCTTAACTAATTCTAATTCCCGTTTTTGACTTAACACAATGCGATATGAATGATTATTCTAAGCTAATCCAAGACTAACTACTGATTTCCAACTTAAGTTGCACTTACTATCATGAACGAAAATCACAGATTTTCAAGTCATCTTTCGGTTCCAGCTCTCTTGAGTTTGAATTTACCCTACACCAACTGAGACTATAACACAATTCGAAAGAAATAAACTAAACCATTCTCGTATTAACAACTTATTAATTCACGAAAACAGTCCAAAACACTTTTAGGCAGTCCTGATTACCGTCCAAAATTTTTACACACAAATTGACATTTAACTAAGCTAACTACTCATCATCTGGTATTTATTCAGCTACTGGTATGTAATGTTTAGCATGCATATCTCAAGATCAAAGCAGATGATCCATTTTATTCCATTTTTTTTACTTGAGGTTACAGCAAAGGTCCAAATGAGTACCTGGCAGGAATATAACAGAACAGAAGAGAAGGAGGTCAGCAAGTCAGTAGCAGCAATAACACAGCAATAAGACAGCAGCAGCCCAGTAATGAATGCAGCAAACCCAGGAGAATTTGAGACCAAAGAAAAACCAGAACACTCATAACCAGTTTTTTAAACCAGGAATACACTCGACCACAACCCAGAACCGGTTTTAAAACCAACAGCAACAGCAATGCCAAACCACAACAGACTCGACCAAACTTGAATCAAATCAAAACTGAATCAGTAAACTACTGAACCACATTAGCAATAGAAAGATGTGGGAATCACATTCCAGAATCTTAATTACACCTACGGATGCCATGAGACAGTAGGTTTTTGTTTCCTTTTACTTTTGGACAACTTTCTACGAAAACTATGTTTCTCTCAGGACTAATTCCAAGGATTAATCCCCCAGAACCGATTTTTTAGCTCTCAAAAGAAGTTCTCTCTCAGACTTATCTTTCCACTGAACTGCCCAAGACTCCCCAAAAAAAGGATCCCCAGGAACTGCTCTCTATTTCTAAAAATAGTCCCCCCTGCTCTACTGATTTCCAGCCCTTAAATGGGCATCCAGTTACTGCTACCTTTACAAATCCACCATCCAATTATCTTTCCATTGTTAATCAACCATTATACTAGTGCCCTTTTATTTTATTCATTAGTGCCCATTTTTAGTCCTTAAAATCAGCAATAAGTGCAATTTACACTAAGGAATGTTTCCACTTAGAATTGTTTCTAATCAGTCTTTTAGCAGCCCCTTAATCAATTATTTATGTGATCTAATTCCCCAAAATACCCTCCTGAACTAATGTGAATTAAACATGAAAATACTATCTTAATCGGTTATAACCAAATCCTCTATCAACTCAAACGATTAAGGCTAAATTCTGAACTGAATTTAAATCGAAATCATGTTAACACTACACAGAACTCGACAGAATCCTTTAAGCTGAATTAAAATCACATTGATACTCAACAGCAGACTCAACAGCAGTTTGCATTTTGGCCTTAAATTAGACCAATGGCATCACATATTTCATAACAACACCATATTGAGCTATAATTGGTATAGATACAAGGAATAAATCAATATAAAACCTAGCCAAGAACACATGAACGTTGTAAACACACTGAATCGAGAAACAAAACTGAACCAATATGCAAGGCCAAAGAGCTACGAATAGCAAGGGGCCCAACATCACACGAGAATGAAACAAATCGAGGTAATAAACAACAATTGACCAGAACTACAGAGTTATAATCAAGGCGAATTAATCAGTGAAACTACTTATACCATATTTCAACTGACAGAAGAAAATTGGACCAAGAAAAGTCCGAAGGAGGAGAAGAAGATAATCGACAAAGATAATGAAAAATCAAACAAAATACAACAAACTTAAAACAAATAAACAATGGCAAAAAATAGAACAGAAAAGGAAAGGAAAAATACCTCCACATTATAGGCTAAAATCCGCACAGTTTCCATTTGAAGCTTCAACTTGAATTTTGAGGTCCAAACGGACCTTAATCAAGTGTTCTCGATTGAAAACACTTAACTAAGGTCGATTACGACCTTAAATTCTTTTTGGTCCTTCTAGGGTTCGTTCAGTCGAATAAAAATTTGACGAGTTCTGCCATGATTCGAGCAAAACTAATATGGGTTTTGGGACAAGAGTGGCCTTGTGGTTCAGGGGTGTGACTTGGGGAAGGTTTAGGGTTGGCATCGCCACCTGGGAATCTTGTGGCGGCACTAGGGTTCTTGGGATTTAAAGTGATATTCGACGGGTTCCAGGTCGATTTTAGGGGAGCTGAGGGTAGCACGGTGATGGGGAGATTGAGGTGAGGTGATGGTGTAACTTTGGAGGTCGTTGGGTGGATTAGGGTTTCTGACCGATCTTTGATTGAAGATTCGAAGATGTTGGCTGGGATTTGAAGGATGACGTTCAGGGTTTTGGAACGGGGAGGTTGAGTTGAATGGGTGGTGTAAATTTGGGAGGGGTTGGACCACCGGAATCGCCGTGAGACGATTTCTGGTGGGCGGAGCACGGTGGTTGGGGGTGGAGTATGGTGGAGGTTGGGTGGACTGTCTTTGAATGTTAGAGACGAAAGGGGGGTTTGGCTTAGGGGGTGTGGGATAAGGTATTAGGCTTATATACTAGATGGGGAACTTGATCCTGGCCGTTTGATCAAACGAGATCAACGGCCTGGATCAGTTAACTTAACAGTGACGGCGTCGTTTGGGGAATAATGGGGGTGGACCGGGCGTGGGAATAGGTCGGGTATGGTGATGCGGGTTGGGAGATGGGACGAGGGTTGTTGGATTGACATGGATTGAACGGCTGAGATCTAACGCGACTAAAAAATGTCGTTTGGACGTCTCTGAGATTGGCTGGCTTGGAGCGGGTAAAGACAGTGTTTTGGGCCTGGACTTTGGTCAATTAAAACGGCCCAGTTCCGATTTTCTTCTCCATTTTTGTTCCTCTCTATTTATTTTAACCCTAATTTTAAAACCAAAATCCTAGATTAAATCATAAAATCAAAAATTGACTTAAAATACTAATTAACTCTTAATCCTACAAAATTAAATACCAATTAAAATTAAAATCACACAACTAGACATTAAATGCCAAAAATGCAAAGTAACATTATTTTTTGTGATCTTTCATTTTTGTAAAATAAACTTAATTACTCCTAATTGTACAATTAAATCTAAAAATGCAAATGCGACATATTTTTGTATTTTTATCGATTTAAACAAATAGACATGCACACGCAAATGCAAACAATAAAAGAAAAATAACACAAAATCCACAAAAATTGCAAACAACACAAAATTATTTTATTTTGAATTTTTTGGAGTAATTTTCATATAGGGCAAAAATCACGTGCTCACAGCTGCCCCTCTTTGCCTGTAAACACGAAGAGTTTTCGTGCAAAGATAAAGTGAGCGGACACGAGCGATTTTTGCCCTTTTGAGTACTCCGTGTGAAGCATTTTTTTTAAAAGATTTGACTGAACCTTTTCTTCAAAAGGTCTCCTACATATTCCTGGCTAAAAGGGAATCAGGTCAATGTAGTTCGGGAAGTTTTGGTAGCTGTGACTACCGTGGAACTTTGATTTCGTTGTTTACTGCTGCTGTTACTGCTTATTGATCTCCTTATTACGCTAGGCTAAAAGAAAATAAGAAACTAGACTAAACTAGTCTATGAATTACAAAATCTTATCTTGATTTTCAGGCTTGCTCTTGTCGCCTTGATTTCTTGTTGGCTTGCTTCCTCCGATGTTTCTGACTTGGCACGTCGGCCTCTCTTGATTGCCGAACTTGAACTTCTTATTTCCTTATTTTGAGCTTCGAATTATTTTCCTTCGAAGCTTGAACTGCTTTCTTCCGATTTCTGAACTTGGATTTATGCTAGGGATCTTGTTGTGATCCTCCGTTTTACTGACTTCAACTTCAATGTATTCCTCTGTTATATGGGCGGGCTTCCAACTTCAAGACTTGAAATTTAAAGACTAAAATGTATTCCTCTGTTATATGGGCGGGCTCCCAACTTCAAAACTTGAAATTTAAAGACTGAAATGTATTCCTCTGTTATATGGGCGGGCTCCCAACTCAAGACTTGAAATGTAAAGACTGAAATGTATTCCTCTGTTATATGGGCGGGCTCCCAACTTCAAAACTCGAAATTTAAAGACTGAAGTGATTACCATCTTAGGTGAAAGTTTCAACAGACTAAGATTTCTTCTGTTATCTTAGGAGAAAGATTCATCGGACTAAGATTTTGACTCTGGGAGATAATTCATCAGACTAGGTCCATTTTTTGTGTGATCTCAGGAGAAAGATTCATCAGACTAAGATTTTGATATCTTAGGAGAAAGATTCATTGGACTAAGATTTTGACTCTAGGAGATAATTCATCAGACTAGGTCCATTTTTTATGTGATCTCGGGAGAAAGATTTCATCGGACTGAGATTTTGATATCTTAGGAGAAAGATTCATCAGACTAAGATGTTGACTCTAGGAGATAATTCATCAGACTAGGTCCATTTTAATGTGATCTCAGGAGAAAGATTTCATCGAACTAAGATTTTGATATCTTAGGAGAAAGATTCATCGGACTAAGATGTTGACTCTAGGAGATAATTCATCATACTAGGTCCATTTTTTGTGTGATCTCAGGAGAAAGATTCATCGGACTGAGATTTTGATATCTTAGGAGAAAGATTCATCGGACAAAGATTTTTTTACTCTAGGAGATAATTCATCAGACTAGGTCTATTTTTGTTGTCTTACTTGAAACCTTCCAATTGTTGCTTCCTTCTTCTTGTTGTTTTTATCTAAAACCTTCTACTTGTTGTCTTTTTCTTCTTATTATCTTATCTGTAACTTTCCAACTATTGCTTTCAACTTTCCAATTCTTGTCTTTCCCTTTTGTTATCTATCTGGGTCTTTCCGGCTGTTGCCTTCACTTCTTTATTGTCATCTTTTCTAAGTCTTTCCAATTGACTTCTTATTATCTTGAAAAAAAATTTATCAGGCTAAGATGTTTATCTTAGGAGAGAAATTCATCGGACTAAGATTTTTTCATCTTAGGAGAAACAATTCATCGGACTAAGATGTTTATCTTAGGAGAAAAACATCAGACTAAGATTTTTTATCTTAGGAGAAAAACATTCATCGGACTAAGATTTTTCATCTTAGGAAAAACAATTCATCAGACTAAGATTTTTAATCTTAGGAGAAAAACATTCATTGGACTAAGATGTTTATCTTAGGAGAAAATTCATCGGACTAAGATTTTTTCATCTTAGGAGAAATAATTCATCGGACTAAGATTTTTTCATCTTAGGAGAAACAATTCATCGGACTAAGATTTTTTATCTTAGGAGAAAAATATCAGACTAAGATTTTTATCTTAGGAGAAAAACATTCATCGGACTAAGATTTTTCATCTTAGGAGAAATAATTCATCAGACTAAGATTTTTAATCTTAGGAGAAAAACATTCATCAGACTAAGATGTTTATCTTAGGAAAAAAACATTCATCGGACCAAGATTTTTCATCTTAGGAGAAACAATTCATCAGACTAAGATTTTTCATCTTAGGAGAAAAACATTCATCGGACTAAGATGTTTATCTTAGGATAAAATTCATCGGACTAAGATTTTTCATTTTAAGAGAAACAATTCCTACTGCTTTGTTCCTGTTACATACAAAGAAAAATTTTGTCAGTTTTGAAAATGGTGGTCGGTTATGACATTCTTGCTGGGGATGATTTCCCCCTTCCCTTAAAACTTGTGTTATCTTCTTTCTTCCTCAAATGGGTAGCTGACTTCAGAACTGCTTCCCTCAACACTCGTGTCGTCTTCCCTCGGATGCTGGGGATAACACTGCTGGGGAATTATTTACTTACCTGCTGGGGATAAAAATGTTGGGGGCATCTCCCTTCTTCCCTTTCTTTTTTTTTCAAAACTAATTTCTTCAAATTTTCTCTCAATACTGCTGGGGATAAAAATGTTATCAGCTGGGGATAACGCTATTAAGGATAACGCTGCTAGGGATGACACTGGCTTCTTGCTTTTTCTGAACACAAGTTTCATCATTTTTTTCCTGTCCGCTGAGGATACAACTTCCTTCATTAAAACTTGTTGTTTTCCTTCTTTCAACACTGCTGGGGATAACACTGGTTCTAAGCCCACTTCCCTAGTGTTATCTTTCCTCTTCCCCAAGTGGATACCTGACTTCCAGAAAATTTTCCAAATGAAAGGAAAATTTTCTGCCCCAGTTTGATAATCTTCTTCGTGGCATGCCTTTCCGCCATCAATGCCATTTCCTTTTCCTGCTTCAAATAAAAGAAAATTTATTAGTTTAAAATGCGGTGGTTAGTTGTGATGCTCCTGCGGGGATGGTTCTCCTTCTCTCCTTCCCTACTTTGCGTTCCATTACACTATCAAAACTTGCTGGGGATGATGTTATTTGCTGGTCTTAGAACGACTTGCCCTACTTTGCGTTCTCTGGCCATCTTGAGCTTTGGACGATACCTTCCAACCTTCTTGATGATTCCTTATTCACAAACCTCTCACAGTTGTTTTCCATTTTTATCCTATTATCTGACCCTCCCACATTTCCTATGACAGTTGATTCCACTTTGAAGATCCTGCATGTTTTGCTGATAAACCCCTTTCTTCGTTCATCGGTGTTACTGAGAACACATTTTCTGCTGGGGATATCCCTCTTCTTTTTGTGGTATAGCTCGAGAACTGGCATTTCCTCGACCTTTGAGTCTCATATGAATTTTCCAAATCATGCACATCGCTCTCTGCGTTGTTCTTTCTTGATTTGTCCACGGTCCTGGGCTTTGAGGTCTATAACCTTTGGTTTCTGCGGGGGATATCCTTCTTGACACTGGTCCATCCCTTTGTCAATCTCCTCTTGCTGGGGAATATCCTTCTGGACACTGGACTTGCGCTTGTTCCTTCCTGACTTATACCATTTGGATGTTCAAATCAGATCTCGTCTTGCATAATTGGAAAGCTGGTGGCAAGTTTTGAAGTCATTTTTGTCTTGACCAAACAGACTCTGTTGGGGAATTTTTCGATGAAAGGAGAAAGATAAAAGAAACAGGATAAAAGACAAGGGAAAAGGATGACTCTCTAAAAAAAATTATAAAATAAAAGCCTATCAAACGCGGATACTGACTCTAATGGCCATGACATGCACTTATAGCCTATCCTCCGTCGTTAATTCGATTTTCACAATCTTTGTCTGGGGATTTCCCACCCGATTCTCAATCTTTGTTCGACTTGTAATGCCCAAAAGGTATTTCACTATCAAGCCTCTCTAATTTTGGTTTTTCTTTCAGCTTTCATAGCCTTATGGTGCCCGTGAAGGTTTTCACCGATAAGACTCTCTCATTTGTATTACTTCTCAGCTGGGGATTTGGGTGTTACCACTAAGACTCTCTCATATTTCTTTTTTACAGGGGACCAGAGTCTTTTCTGTTAGGAATCAGAGTGTTGTGTTCTGATAAGACTCTCTCATTTACCTGACTTGGCATCTTTTGAAGACTGGTCAAAAGGTCTTTCTTTGGACCGTAATGTGGGGTTTTGGTTAGGGCTAGAAAGAAAGGATACTAAAAGCGCAAAACAAAACAATCTTGGGTTCAAAACTACAACCTTCGGAACTAGATTTATTTACAACAAACACAACAACCTTTGCCCCAGTTTCTTGCATGGGGATTTTTGATTTTATTTACACTACGTTACACTATGACCGAGCTATGAAGCGCCTACGTATCCTCTTTGAGGAATCAGGTCAAACGTAGTTCCCACCTGATTTCCTTGTCACTTATTACTATTTTTCTTTTATTTTTCTCTTTTCTTGTTTTCTGTTATTTTTGTTGCTTTATTTTCCTTTTTTTTCTTTTTCTTTTTCTTCCACGTTTGTATTTCTACCCTTTGCTACTGATTTCGAACGAGGGGTATGAAAGAAAATAAATAAGGCTCAAAAGGGGTAACGAAGGATAAAGTATTTAGGTAGCAGAACAAAATGTCTTTGTCATTCCAATCTTCAAAACATACCAAGTGCAAACAACACGATTAATATTCGCCATATCTTTAAAGCACTGTTGGGCAACACTCTCATTTTCATTACCGCGAACGGCCCCCATGTCAACATAGACAACTTGCTTTTAACGGTTTTCTTTTTACTTTCCCCAGTTTCATATGACTCGGGCTCCAAATAATCTCAGACCGTTCTTATTTCCTTTAAATGTCCCTATCACCTCCCAATGGCTTTACGATTAACTTTTAAGATTAGGCCAACCGTGTGCGCATGTCATGTCACTAGAATCGGCGTTCGAACTAAAGACACAACAAAAGGATAAAAGAACTAAACAAAGAAGATGACTGGAAATAATAAAAGACCGGAATTTGCATTAGACTATCGGTGAACGGTTCAAACAATCAAAACAAACAAAACAAACCAGAGTACAACCCTGAAACAAACCTGGACAAAACTAAGCAAACTGCTATGACAAAATGGAAGGATAAGAGGGTTTTACATAAGACAATATCCGGATCACAACCCTAAAATAAACCGGACAAGAGAAATGACAACAAAATAAACCACCAAAGCTCTACTCCGGCTAACCAAGGAATGGAGCATCTTCCCAATCACCAAGCACGACATCCTAGCCAACGGGTTCTGTCTCAACAATACCAGGAACTTTGGTTGGTGTCTGCTGCATCTGGATTTTGCACGCCAATTTCACATGCATCAACAAGCTACTGAATTGCTTTCTTCAGCTTCCAACACTTCTCTATATCATGCCCTGGGGCATCAGAGCAATATGCGCACTTTTGAGAAAAGTCACATTTCTTTGACAGCAGGTTTGGCATTTTTATCTGGATTGGTTTCAACATGCCCAAGTGCTTCAACTTCTAAAACAAATTGGCATATGACTCTCCAACAGGGGTGAGAGCCTTTTCTCGTTCCAGCAACCTTTCATTCCTAAATGTCTGATTTGGCCTAAAACCTGACCCAGGGGGTTTCTAGTATACTCGTGGGGGTGGATAAGGATTTCGTAGAGCTGGGTACTTGGAAAGTGAAGCATGTCTTTGGGAGTCCCTTGGAGAGAAGTAGCGTTGGAGAGGGGAGTAACGTTGGGAGAACATAGCTGGATGATGAGTGATGGAGCTACTCGGGTGGCTGGGAAAGCTGTGATAGGCGGGTAGATATGGAGAGTGTGGGGAATCACCTGACATTGTGTTCGGTGTTTGGGTAAGGACAGAGTCCAAGAATCTAGGTGGTGGCGGGGGTGGTGCTTTCCCAGCCATCCATGTCTGATACATGTCTGCCACATGTTGTCTTAACATTTTCACTTCTTCTGCCAACCCGTTGTTCTGTTCAACCAGCTGTTGTCGGACATCGGTACCAACCCACTTACTTCTGTTGTTCTCTGTCATTGTCCTCGGCCTTTGTGTTGCATGGAAGAGTTACTCAGAAACACAACTAACCACCTTTCTTCACAATTCAAAACATGTTAGAATCGACTCAGTCAGTCCTTATTATTATCAACATTTTTTACTTCCCTTTTTTTCATTTTTTTATATATACATATATAGTTGTGGTCGAATCTTATGGAGATTGCCTACGTATCATGATCCCGCATGAATCAGACCGCGCGTAGTTTGCACACATACACGATAAACAAAACACTTTTCTTTTTTCATTTTTATAATAAAACAAACTTGATAACACAGGTTTAAAAACTGGCCATACTTAACAGACTCTGACGAAAAGACGACCTACATATTGGAAAATCAAACATACCACATACTCTAATCAAAAGGAGTACAAATTAAAACAAACTGGCAAATTCATTCCCCTATATGCCAAATGGCTACTTTTGCAAACGTGGCCCCTTCCCAATTTCTCATGAATTTTGAGGCCGAGGAGGATTTATTTTATGACACTTCACAAACTCATCCGTTCTTTTACGAAAACAGCCTTTCGACAACTGACAGGTACTTTAAGGCTATCTTGGCAAGAACGGTTTAAGACATTGCCGAAGATGGCTCGGCTTATTTTGACCAAAATCCAAATGGTATTTACTTGCCCACTGGCTCTTTTTCTTGTTTTTCAAATTAAAATAAAAGGCCTGGTTTTGCAAACACGGCCTTTCAGCACATCTGGGACAAAGATTTTAAGGCTGTGTTAGCTAACCGGCCAAAATCCTAAAAAATGACCAAAGGTGGCTGTTTATGAAAAGTCAGCCTTCCGGCATCCACATTCGTCTATTTTTGACAAAAGCAGCATCACCGGACTTATTCATGATGAAAATATTAATTTTGACATTTTTGGTGATTTTTTGCAAAATGGGAGGTTGAACCCGATGAGGGTTGCCTACGCATCTCACACCCTGTGAGAATCAAACCGGCGTAGTTCGCCAAATAAAACAAACTATATTTGAAAACAAAATTTTTTTTTTTTCAAATCATTGGCAAATAAAACGAATTTTTTTTTTTCATTTTAAAACACAAACTATTTTTTTTGAAAACCAAATCACATTTTTTCCTTTATTGACAAATGAAGCAGAATGTTTTTGAAAATATTTTTTTTTTCAGTGGAAAATAAAACAAACTATTTTGAAAAATAAAATTCTTTTCTTTTTTTTTCTTTTTTTCTAAAAATCCGGTAGAGTCTCGGCACTACTTACATTGATATTTTCAAAACCATTGATTAACTCTCTTAACCCTCTACACTGCTATTTCTCTCTTCCTTATTTTTCTTGTTTTTTTTTTCAATTTTTCCCAATATTCAAAAACCGGTCAACATGCCAGTCCGAAGCAAATAAATGCACAATTAGCAAGTAAAATGCATCAGGATGGTCTTTTTCATTTCGGGTACACCTGTCCTAGACAGACCCAACCTCTGTGTTGAGTCTCCTAAGTCAAATGCACATGATGCAAACAAACGTTCATACTAGGGATCCGGCATGAGGCTTTGTTATTCTAGGTTTAAAACTTGGATTTATTGTTCTAGACCTGGCTTACCCGAGCGGACAACTCGAGCCGAGGATGTGAACTGTGTACCAGTAACCAAAAGATCATCCGGTTTTGCAACTCCTACGAATCATCGTTCTATTTTGGGATATGACACTAACAGAAAGAAGTCACGACCAGCGTGCACTCCTCAGAGGTGAGAAGAGAAGGGTTTCGGTACAATTTTATATGTATAGTTCAAATAATATCAAAGCGGTAAAAGCATCATTTTGCACATCAAGCCCAACATGTAAAAATATCATATAATAAACAAAGCCAAATATAACAATTATTCTAAGATCGAATTCTTGAACCCTGAACCACAGTTTTGGGTTATTTATCCCCAGCAGAGTCGCCAGAGCTGTCACACCTCCTTTTTACGCTACCACACTTGCGAGGGGTGTGATAAAAGGAGTTTTTCCAATTAAAGGACAATCGGAACGGGATTTATTATTAAGAGTTGCAGTCGCCACTTGAGAGATTTATGGTGTCCCAAGTTACCGGTTTGAATCCCGAATCGAGGAAAAGATTGACTCTGTATTACAGTCTACGAACCAGAAATCCGGATAAAAAATTCTGTTAACCCGGGAGAAGGTGTTAGGCATTCCCGAGTCCCATGGTTCTAGCACGGTCGCTCAACTGTCATATTTGGCTTATTTATCTGATTTTATAACATGCTTTAACTTATGTGTAAATTTTAATTTTTGACCGCTTTTATTATTATTTTTAATGAGAATTGCAACATCGTGAAAACACATCTTGAACCACGTCACATCAATGTACCCATGGTTATTGACATATTTCGACTCCGTTGAGATTTGGATTTGGGTCACATAAATGTGCACCGGAGTTTAAGAAAGAAATTTTATTAAGATCGCGCCTAGAGTGACTAACGTGTTTATTATTTTGGGGAAGGCTGTGAAGTTTACTAAACGGTCTATCCAGAAATCTAAGAATCTTAATATATATATATTTATCGAGGGCCTCGCAATTTATGTACTTTATCTGGCGAGGCTCGTCTCATTTTTTATTTAAGGCAAGCCTAAAGTAAACTACGATTCTCTATTTAGCTTGTTTCTAAAAATAAAAATAAAAAAATCCTAGTTAATTATATGGTTTAAGAACTATTATAATGGGGTCCTGAACGCGACCCTAATTGAGCACATACTGCTATTTAACAAATCAACTAAAATAGAAACGATGATGATTAGCAATTTAAATTACCAATAAACTACCTCTTCCGTCCTGATACAATTATCAAACTGATTGTTAATTCGGACATAACTATACCACGCTTATCAATTTCGGAGTGACTAGAGGATTCTGAAGCAATTACATCTTAACTAATTCTAATTCCCCTTTTTTACTTAACACAATGCGATATGAATGATTATTCTAAGCTAATCCAAGACTAACTACTGATTTCCAACTTAAGTTGCAGTTACTATCATGAATGAAAATCACAGATTTTCAAGTCATCTTTCGGTTCCAGCTCTCTTGAGTTTGAATTTACCTTACACCAACTGAGACTACAACACAATTCGAATGAAATAAACTAAACCATTCTAGTATTAACAACTTATTAATTCACGAAAATAGTCCAAAACACTTTTAGGCAGTCCTGATTACCGTCCAAAGTTTTTACATACAAATTGACATTTAACTAAGCTAACTACTCATCATCTGGTATCTATTAAGCTACTAGTATGTAATGTTTAGCAGGCAGATCTCAAGATCAAAGAAGATGAACCATTTTATTCCATTTTTTTACTTGAGGTTACAGCAAAGGTCTAAATGAGTACCTGGCAGGAATATAACAGAACAGAAGAGAAGGAGGTCAACAAGTCAGCAGCAGCAATAACACAGCAATATGACAGCAGCAACCCAGTAATGAATGCAACAAACCCAGGAGTATTTGAGACTAAAGAAAAACCAGAACACTCATAACCAGTTTTTTAAACCAGGAATACACTCGACCACAACCCAGAACCAGTTTTAAAACCAACAGCAACAGCAATGCCAAACCATAACAGACTCGACCAAACTTGAATCAAATCAAAACTGAATCAGTAAACTACTGAACCATTTTAGCAATAGAAAGAGGTGGGAATCACAGTTCAGAATCTGAATTACACCTAGGGATGCCATGAGACAATAGGTTTTTGTTTCCTTTTACTTTTGGACAACTTTCTATGCAAATTATGTTTCTCTCAAGACTGATTCCAAGGATTGATCCCCAGAACCGGTTTTTTATCTCTCAAAAGAAGTTCTCTCTCAGACTTATCTTTCCACTGAACTGCCCAAGACTCCCAAAAAAAAAAGTATCCCCAGGAACTGCTCTCTATTTCTAAAAATAGTCCCCCCTGCTCTACTGATTTCCAGCCCTTAAATGGGCATCCAGTTAGTGCTACCTTTACAAATACACCATCTAATTATCTTTCCATTGTTAATCAAACATTATACTAGTGCCCTTTTATTTTATTCATTAGTGCCCATTTTTAGTCCTTAAAATCAGCAATAAGTGCAATTTCCACTAAGGAATGTTTCCACTTAGAATTGTTTCTAATCAGTCTTTTAGCAGCCCCATAATCAATTATTTATGTGATCTAACTCCCCAAAATACCCCCCTGAACTAATGTGAATTAAACATAAAAATACTATCCTAATCAGCTATAACCAAATCCTCTATCAACTCAAACGATTAAGGCTAAATTCTGAACTGAATTTAAATCGAAATCATGTTAACACTACATAGAACTCGATAGAATCCTTGAAGCTGAATTAAAATCACATTGATACTCAACAGTAGACTCAACAACAGTTTGCATTTTGGCCTTAAATCGGACCAATGGCATCACAACAATCAGAACAACACCACATTGAGCTATAATTGGTATAGATACAAGGAATAAATCAATACAAAACCTAGCCAAGAACACATGAACGTTGTAAACACACTGAATCGAGAAACAAAACTGAATCAATATGCAAGTCCAAAGAGCTACGAATAGCAGGGACCCAATATCACACGAGCATGAAACAAATCGAGGTAATAAACAACAATTGACCAAAACTACAGAGTTATAATCAAGGCGAATTAATCGACGAAACTACTTATACCATATTTCAATTGACAGAAGAAAATTGGACTAAGAAAAGTCCGAAGGAGGAGAAGAAGATAATCGACAAAGATAATGAAAAATCAAACAAAATACAACAAACTTAAAACAAATAAACAATGACAAAAAATAGAACAGAAAAGGAAAGGAAAAATACCTCCACATTACAGGCTAAAATCCGCACAGTTTCCATTTGAAGCTTCAACTTGAATTTTTGAGGTCCAAACGGACCTTAATCAAGTGTTCTCGATTGAAAACACTTGACTAAGGTCGATTACGACCTCAAATTCTTTTTGGTCCTTCTAGGGTTCGTTCAATCGAATTAAAATTCGACGAGTTCTGCCATGATTCGAGAAAAACTAATATGGGTTTTGGGACGAGGGTGGCCTGGTGGTTCAGGGGTGTGACTTGGGGAAGGTTTAGGGTTGGCACCGCCACCTGGGAATTAAAGTGATATTCGACGGGTTCCAGGTCGATTTGAGGGGAGCTGAGGGTGGCACGGTGATGGGGAGGATGAGGTGAGGTGATGATGTAACTTTGGAGGTCGTTGGGTGGATTAGGGTTTCTGACCGATCTTCGATTGAAGATTCGAAGATGTTGGCTGGGATTCGAAGGATGAGGCTCAGGGTTTTGGAACGGGGAGGTTGAGGTGAATAAGTGGTGTAAATTTGGGAGGGGTCGGATCACCGGAATTGCTGTGGGGCGATTTCCGGTGGGCGGAGCACGGTGGTTGGGGGCGGAGTATGGCGGAGGTTGGGTGGGCTATCTCTGAACTTTAGAGGCGAAATGGGGGTTTGGCTTAGGGGGTGTGGGGTAAGGGATTAGGCTTATATACTAGATGGGGAATTTGATCCTGGCCGTTTGGTCAAACGTGATCAACGGCCTAGATCAGTTAACTTAACTGGGACGGCGTCGTTTGGGGAATGATGGAGGTGGACCGGGCGTGGGAATGGGTCGGGTCTGGTGATGCGGGTTGGGAGATGGGACGAGGGCCGTTGGATTGATATGGATTGAACGGCTGAGATCTAACGCGACTAAACGACGTCGTTTGGATGTCTATGAGATTGACTGGCTTGGACCGGGTAAAGACAGTGTTTTGGGCCTGGACTTTGGTCAATTAAAACGGCCCAGTTCCGATTTTCTTCTCCATTTTTGTTCCTCTCTATTTATTTTAACCCTAATTTTAAAACCAAAATCCTAGATTAAATCATAAAATCAAAAATTGACTTAAAATACTAATTAACTCTTAATCCTACAAAATTAAACACCAATTAAAATTAAAATCACACAACTAGACATTAAATGCCAAAAATGCAAAGTAACATTATTTTTTGTGATTTTTCATTTTTGTAAAACAAATTTAATTACTCCTAATTGTACAATTAAATCTAAAAATACAAATGCTACATATTTTTGTATTTTCATCGATTTAAACAAATAGACATGCACACGCAAACGCAAACAATAAAAGAAAAATAACACAAAATCCACAAAAATTGCAAACAACACAAAATTATTTTATTTTGAATTTTTGGGAGTAATTCTCATATAGGACAAAAATTACGTGCTCACAACTAGTATATAGCAAACCGTTGTATTAACAAGGGGACTCTATTAATAATGCAATGATTTTTAATACTTGCATAAACATGATTAAAAACATAATTGCCGCTCAAATCCTTCAAAACTCAAATAACGTCCATAACAGACAACATGAAAGAAATATGGTGAAGGTACATTCTTCTTCAACACATCACTCATAAGAAAATGTTAAATCGTACGCCCTCCGTTCACTTTTACTCAACATGTATACTAAAAATATATTTTCATTTTTACTTGTTACTTTACACATATCAAGAGAAGACAATTTTTTTTTCTGTTATACCCACAATATTTATTACTCATTTCAAATCATTTTCTCAAATCCAATAAAATATGCATCAATTAATATGAGTATCATAGTAAAGTATGCACTTCATTTATTATTTTTTAAGGAGCGTGAAAAATCAAAACGTGCCAAGTAAAAGTGAAAGAAGGAAGTAATTGATAAAGATAACATTAATTAAAATTATTTTATTTAATTATTTAGAGAATCAATTTTTTTAATGTCCTACTATAATTTACTTCTATATATGAATCTTCTTCCATAACAGCAGATCATTTGCTTTCCTTGTGCAGATAATTCATATTTTGGAGGGTAATCAACTGTTGCAATAAAAATAACATACAAAGTTAAAAGAACTTGAAGGGTATTTTTGTAAAAAAATTAATTTCTTAGAATCTTATGTACTTCTTTCGTTCCAAAATAAGTGATTTTTTGGTTATTTTCACACATATTAAGAAATTTATTTTTTAACATTACTTAGCAATAAAATTGATCATATTAACATTTATTATCTCTTTAATAAATACTCCTAACACATACTCTAACATTAATTACTTCAAGAGTAATATAAGAAAAAAGTAATAAAGTCATTCTTGAAATCTGAAAATATTACTTATTTTGGATCACAAAAAAAAAAACTAAAAAATTACTTATCTTGGATGGAAGGGAGTAGTAATATTTTAATATACTAAGCCAAGCAGTGAATACGACATAATCTCATGCATCACCATTTTTATACCTCCTACCAAAGTACCAAACTACCCCTAATAGTGTTTGCTAACCGATTTTACCGTTGGCCCCAGCCATAATAATTTCCACATCTCATTCTAAAACTACTTCTTCCTCATTTACCCCAATTTCAGTTCTCCCTCTCTCCCCCCCTCCCCCCCTCTCTCTCTGTCCTTTGCCGGAGAAATATCCCACTACATTCTGGGACCTCATATTTCTTTTTCATTATCCCCATAGCGTGCACATGAGCACAAATAAGAGAGAGTGTGACTGAAGAATCTGACAGCCCAGCCACCATATTCCTTTGTAAAAACAACACTACCTTTTTCCTCCTTTCTTCTTCCTATTTGACCTCTCTGTTTTCCATTTTCAGTTACTCAAAAAGCTACAACAGAAAGCTACCAAAAGAAGTAAAAACAAGAAACAAAATGGCTATGAAGTTGTTCCTTTTGTTGTTTCTTTTTGTCCTCCTCTCAACTATACAACAAGCACAAGGACTCAATCCTATTGATTTATCTGCTTTACGTGATGTTAAAAACAGCCTTACCGATATAAATCCATCTTCTCCAAATGCATTTTTCACTAGCTGGGATTTCTCTGTTTCAGACCCATGTTCCACTTTTGCTGGAATTACTTGCTCTACCAATTCCTTCTTTCTTACACGGGTCACTTCTCTTACTCTTGGCTCTGGCCTTTCTGATTCCCCTGGCTTAGCCGGTACATTATCTCCTTCTATTGCTAATCTCTCCGAGTTAACTCAGCTTATTCTTTGCGCCGGCATTGTCACCGGACCTATTCCATCTCAACTCGGAACCCTACAAAACCTCAGCGTCGTTTCACTCACTAACAATCGCCTTACTGGTTCCATTCCGACTTCCATTTTTACGCTCCCAAATCTTCATACTCTAGATTTGAGTCATAATCAACTTACGGGAACAATCCCGGGTTCGATATACGGGTTAACTGAGCTGAAGGTATTAATTATCGGGTCCAACAAACTCAACGGCGAGATTCCTCGGTTACTGCCGGCGGAATTACTCCATCTGGATTTGAGTAACAACCAGTTCTCGGGAATGTTGAAAGAAAGAATGCCGTTAACGCTCCGTTATCTGTCGGTATCAGGAAATCGGTTGTGGGGACCACTCAACGTACTCGAATCACTCTCAGAGTTAGTGTACCTCGACTTAAGCATGAACCATTTCAGTGGGCCCATCCCTCCATCTCTTTTCCGTTCCACATTGTCATCAATGTTCATCCAACGGAACTATTTGACTGGAGGGGTCCCACAACCACCGTTATTACCGTCAACCGCCGCCGTATACGGCCCTGGATCCACCGTAGATCTGAGTCACAACTCTCTAACCGGGAAACTCACTGGTATTCTCGCCGGAGTAGAATCTCTGTTCCTTAACAACAACCAGTTCTCCGGAGAAGTTCCAAAAGAGTACGTGGAGAGTGTTTTCAATGGAAATACAAAAACTCTGTATTTGCAACATAACTATATTTCTGGATTTCCGGTGGAATCGGGATTATTATTGCCGGATTCAGTAGCATTGTGTTTGTCGTACAATTGTATGGTGCCGCCGTTGCCGGTGGAGTTCATGGCGTGCCCTGCCAGCGCCGGCGAGGAGATTTCGAGACCGGCCAATCAGTGCTCTGCTTTTAATACTTCCATGGGATAAGTTAAAATTTTGAGTTTAGTCCAGCTGTGATTTAGAAGATAAATATTCAATTGTTGTCAGCATATAGCACATGATACATATTATAGGAGTACGTTATACATATTTTGATTGGTTCAGTTTTACTGTTTATGTTTTTGGCTTCTGTTCAAATTAGTCTCTTATTTTAGGCTATAGTTACTAGTTTGAACAATTGTAATCTTCTTGACTTTGAGCAAATTTTGACTTTGTTTATGTAGTAGTAGTGAAGGTGAGATTTGAAATAATGGTAAAATTATTTTTTTGTCACTTGTGGGCGTTTGGACATAAGAATTGTAAAATTTATGAAAAAATTTTTTAAGTGAAAATGGTATTTAAAAATTAGAATTGTGTTAGACATGAATATAATTTTGGGTTGTTTTAGAAGTTTTGTGAGTGATTTGAGTGAGAATTTTAAAAAACAGTTTTTTGGAGTTTTTCAAATTTTTCAAAATGCATCTTTAAGTGAAAATTAAAAATTTAATAAACTAACGCTGATTTCGAAAAAAAATTAAAATTTTTTTGAAAAAAAAGGGAAAAATTTCTTATGTCCAAACGGACAAGTTATGGGTTTGAATCGTAAAAACATTGATTAATACTTGCATCATAGTAGGTACGCCATGTTTTATGCACTAACTCTCGCTTATGCAGTAGTAGTAGAAGTTTTACACAATGATCAGAGGCGGATGTATAAGCAAAACTATGGGGAACGTGCATCCATGCTCTATTCGTAAAATTAGATATTTTATGTACATATTTTTTAAAATTGGTATAATATTAACCGTTGGCATTCAGGCTCCAAGAAGGGTGAATGATGCACTTGGGCGACGACTCAGTTATTTACCAAGAGGAATAATTATCAAATCTCACTAAATATATTCTTTCCTCCTTTTTTTTTAGTAATGCACCTATGTACTAAAAATTCTAGATCCGCCTCTGACAATGATCCACCAACTTTGTGAAAATTGTTTAGACTTTCTTTATCCATTTTAGCATATAAATAAGAACTCGTGATTTTTTAACTTTTAATCACTCTTTGAACTTTGGCCTATTTAACAAGAACAGACAACTTAACGTTAAGTTTAAAACTTTTTTAATCCTTTTGGGCGGCAAAAACTAGAGCATAATGTTACTTTAATTGTCCTTTTTTAATCATTGTGGGATCCGAGCTGGTCAAATAATTGGCTTACTTTTGCATTTTAAAAGACTCGGCATACTTTCGTCTAGGGTGTTCAAACCGAATCGGAAAATCGCACCAAATCGAAAAATTAAATCAAACCGATTAAAAAATCCGATTAGGTTTGGTTTGGTATTGAGTAAAAAAATTTGAACCAAACCGTCATATAAATATATAAATTTTATTTATATTTTTAAGATTTTATAGTGATTTTTCTTTAGAAAATATAGAAATATTTGGGATCATCTCATGTATTAACCTTGAAAGCGTAAATTAACGAAAAATTATTGTTAGACGACTAAGAAAATAACTATCATGCGTTACTAAAAAAATTCTCCCATTAGAATATATTAATAGATCATATATTTATCAATTTTTTCCATATTTACTAAACATATATTCATGTATCAAAGACTTATCTATAATTTTAACAAAGTAAGATTGAAATAATATTTATGTAAGAAAAAAAACCCGAAAATCCGAAAAACCCGACAAAACCGAACCAATCCAATCCGATATAGTTAGTTATAAAATCGAACCAACCCGGTCCATGTACACCCTTACTTTCATCATATAGGAAATTGAACATCTATTTTTCTTTTTTAATAATAAAAAATCATATTAATATTATTATTAAACCTCAAAAATTAGCCCATGTGACGGATTGAGTCATAGCTTGATTCAGTAGCGGTCTTACTACCATCCGACCACCCGACCACCCGACTCGTCTATGGCATTGGTCCGGAACGAGATAAAGAGTGACTTTACTATCACCCTGTTACAAGACCTATCTAATATCGACCCCTAAAATTAATAAAGTACATGATTTGACTGTCAAATCAAGATACTTGCAAGTTGTTCAGTCCTCACTTTTATGTCCAAGACTAGGGTGCTCGTAAATATTCGAAAAAATTGAACAAAACCGAAAATCAAATCAAATCGATACTTTTTTGTTTGGTTTGGCTTTGGTTTTGAATTTTAAAAACCAATCAAATTTGGTTTGATTTTGGTTTTGGTTTTAATCAGAAAAAAATCGAATCAAACCGACTATAGGAGTAGTTATTTCAAACTTATTATTACACCTATATATACGTATATTGTTATACAAAGTTTTAAAAAAATTATGGTAAATGTTAATAGTTTGCACTTTTAATATAGTTATTCACCTTAACATTCTAATTTGATTAGTAATTTTCTTTTGTTTAGTGTAAGAATCCATTTCATGTTAAAAATAATATATTTTTAATTGAGTCCTTAAATTATTCATCATTATTTGATTTAATTATCATCAATATATCTTGGTAAATAATAGATTCCTCAAAGAGCAATTGATTTGATATTGTTACATTGAAAATATGATCGTCGAAATATGTGCTTGGTAGTGTATGTCTTATAGTTAAGAAAAAACTGACAAATAGGAAAAGCCAAATAACCGACATAAACCGGATCAAGAAAACACGTGGTTTGATTTGGTTCTAATATTTGAAAACCCGACTTACTTGATTTGGTTTCTTTTTAAAAAAAAATCGATCCAAACCGAACCATAAACACCCCTATCCAAGACCGGGCACCACAATACGAAGCTCTTTTAACACAACAACTATTTTATTGTTATAAAAGAATAATAAAGAGGGAGTAAAGAAAAGGAAATAATGTAGCATCATCATTTATAGAAGCACGCAGAGTTCGTGTAGGGGCAAATTTTCCAAAAGCGTGGATCGAGTAAAAAAGAACACTAAATCATGATAATGGTATACTTGCTGTTTTGCAGTGTTCTATTATTTCAGAGGGACCAAACTTGGAATACACCGCTCGTGAATACCCATATTATTCATGCATCAACTCTCAAAGCTTTTGCCAACAGTATTTTCCATGTCCTCTTCCACCCAATATCTTTCAATTTTTTTTTGCATTTTGTAAACGATGACACATAAAATGGAACTCGACGAAACTCGATGAATAATAAGCACGCGTTTACCAGTCTCTGCTTAAATACTAAGCTTTTGTAAGGTTAGTAGAAAACTTCTCTGCATATTACATAGTACCTTCAATGCGAGGTATCATGAAGAGAGTAGGAACCAAGAGTGAGTCGATCATCAAAATGGGTTTTTGCAAACATTAAATCAAACAAATAGCATTTGTACAAACAAATGATAAAGCCTTAGGGGTCGTTTGGTTTAAATACAAATTATGTCGAGATAAGTTATGCTGAAATAAGTTATATTGAGATTAGTTATGCTGAAATTGTTTTTTATCCACTGTTTGGTATATTGTATTAAAAATGATAATTGCATTATTACTAAGAAAAAGGTATAAATTATCCCGGTGCTAATTACCCACGCCTCTACAAGGTATAATTTATCCCGGTGCTAATTTTAATCCCTGGATAACTTATACCTGATTTGCTAACCAAACAAAGTATTACGGTGGTATTAAATTTTTATACCAGCATTATACCTTCTTATAACTCATACCAAACGACCTCTTAATAGGTATTCTCGGTCTCTCAGGTTCAGCACCAACAAACCAAGCATCAACATATCAAGAAAAAGTGATTTTCAAGAGAGCTAATCAAGAGGATGCAAAACATTTTCTAACAAAGAGTCTGGTTATTTCTTTACAAGTTACAACATTCAGAGCTCAAAAGCTGCTTTGTTATAAACCTAATGTGAGCAACGATAAGCCTGTGAAAGGCACACGTATAGTCTCCTAATCCTTGTTGCTGCTTTGGAGACTAACAAGCAGCTCAACATTTATTTCAGAGTACTAGGAAAGAAAAAACTCAAAACTGTGGAGATCTCTTGACAGGTAAAAATAAAGTTCCTGGAACAATCAGCTTCCACGAAGGCCTAAACTCTAAATTTTACTGGTATTTTATGGAATAAAATGTTGCAGATAACTGCTCTATCTCTATTGAGTCCTTATAAAATTGCTTGAACCAAAGTGAATCTTTTCAACCTTTCAGTGACCTGACCTGGAGACCAGGCACATAGCATGAGAAGCACCAATGGCTACTGAAAGCACGTTATGGCTCCCAAGTCCATCATCCTCCATGAGAAACTTGACTTCAATAGGAGATAACTGTTTCTCTGGCAGTCCGGGAACCCCCAGTTGACAATCTTGTGCATTGCCCCACATGTATAGCTTCCCACCATCTGTCACCAATAAAATTAATCATTAGCCAACAACATTACATCCTTTGTACAACAAGCTAAATATAGGGGTGTGCATTCGATTTATCGATTCGATTTTGACCCTTATAGATAATTATTTATCGATTACCGATTTGTGCATATGCTTATCGTTATCGTTTCAATAAGGTTTCGATTTTTTCGATTTCGATTTATCGATTTTGGGGGCTTATCGATTCGGTTGTTGATTACACCAATAAGAAAATTTGCGGGATTCCACGAAAAGTATATCGCTATAAACGCGCCTAAATAATATGGACAAAAAGAAGCTAAAATAAAACGAACACCATTTATAATATAAAAATTGTGTCAACAAGCACATGTAACAAAACTAAAGTAAGGGATCAAATGTATGTCACCAACACTCCAACGGTATAAAAAAAACAAAACAAAACAAAACAAAACACATCATCACGGCTAATTCTGTTTTCCATTAATTTGAACTTAATTCCCTTGATCTTTAAATATGATCATTCCTTAAATGTGGTAGATGAAATAATAGGATAAGGGACTTAGGGTAAAGAAAATGGTATAGATTAGGGAAAATAATATTGTATAGCTGCTTTCAAAATAGTAGCGGAATATATATACATTCTGTATGTTATATTAATCTACACAAATAGGTAATTACTCATTTAATAAGTGTCTACAGTCTAGGGGTGTGCATTCGATTTATAGATTCGATTTTGACCCTTATCGATAATTACTTATCGATTATCGATTTGTACATATGCTTATCGTTATCGTTTCAATAAGGTTCCGATTTTTTTGATTTCGATTTCGATAACAAATAATCGATTCGATTTATCGATAAACCGATTCGAATGCACACCCCTAGCTAAATATGCAAGAAAAATGAACATTGCTCATTGACCAACAGGTCTCTAAAGCAGGGATGGGAAGTGGTAACAATTGGATCAGAACAATTGTGACATGTTTACCAGTTATAGCTGCCGACGATGAACCTCCACAAGCTATATAGATGACTTTCTCGTGTGTCAAAGCCTCAACCGGGATAGGAACTTTCTGGTTGTGAAGAGAAGAATTACCTAGTTGACCATGGCCTCCATGACCCCATGAAAGCACTTCTCCTTTGTCTGAGAGTAAAGGATACTTTCTAACATAAGTAGTTCAGATACAAATATGCATGTGAGATGTACTAGTTTCATTTGTATGTTACCAGTCAAAGCTAGAGAATGATATCCCCCACTAGCTATCTGAATAACACGGACACCTTTAAGGCTTGAAACTGGTTGTGGTTTCCAACCACCTAATTTGTCACCTCTTCCAAGCTCATAGTTCGAGTTGGCTGAGAAAAGAAATCACCAGAAATGTTATTGCTGTTATTCAGAAAAGAGAGATTACATAATAGGCAATAAAATGTTCGAAATATACCCAAAAAGTAGAGAAAAAAATCAACACTAGAATCTCCAGTCGTATTCCAGACAAAGTCAAACTCTAATCATAGATCTCCCAGTACAAGACTAGATACATCATCGAGTTTGTTTCTAGGTCTGGTTCATTATTATGGATGTGATTTTTGGGGCACTGAACTTGTTGGAGTTAAGAGCAACAGATATGAATGTAACAACTCTTATTTGGTACAAAGAATGTCTTCTACTTTTTATGTGATTGTTGAAAAGGGTAGCTTGTATATTTGTTCCCTATTCAGGTGCGACGAGCATTTATTAATGGAGCACATATAGTAAGCAAAATGTAATAATCCCTCCGTTTCAATTTATGTGAACATATTTGACTTGGCACGCAGTTTAACTAAAAAGAGAATACTTTTGAACTTGTGTAAAATGAGGAACATATATTTTGTGGGGCCATAAATCATTGCATAAAAGTAATCTGTTTCCAAATATGGAAAGGGGTCATTTTTTTTTGCATGGACTAAAAAGAAAATAGGTTCACATAAATGAAATGGATGGAATATAAGATAAAAAAAAGTTACCTCTTCATCAACAAAATGGTAAAGGGTCATTTTTTTGGGCACAGGCTAAAAAAGAAATAGGTTCACGTTAGAGTGCAAATTTCCTTAGTTAATGGGTATGCCTTGCTTTCCTAAGTCTCTTCGCTTGCCATTTTGATTGAACATATAGTAGATAAAAAGTACAAACACAAAATATAGCGGTAATATAAGAGAAGTTTTCTGCTATCTAATATGATTGAACCACATGCAAGGCATTTGGATTAAGACTAATATATCACTTAATTTTCACTAAAGAAATCAAGACAACACCAAAGCCATATTTTGCCTTCACAGTGAAGTCATCTTTATGCTCCAGTACTCGAGTATAATAAAAGAAAGACAGCATGCAACCTTCCTTTTTATTTTTTTGATAAAGATCAATCATAAATAATGGTGTAGCCCGGAAAACACCACCATCCTTTCAATAAATTGACTTCCCTCAAAAGCATTATAACAGAACATTCTAAAAAATGCGATAGTATCTTACCTCCCCAATTCCAAAGCTCTCCCTCTTCAGAAAGTGCCATTGTGAAAAACCCACCACATGAAACAGCAGCTGCACTCACAGGAAGTGCTTTTACCTTTGAAGGGATGCTAAGACCACCTGCTTCATTTGGGCCTCGACCTGGACCAAGGCCTAATCGACCATCCCCTTCATCTCGGCCCCAAGTATAAAGCTCACCTAATGATAAAAACTAAAAATTTAAACTCCGAGTTAAAGAAAAAGAATAAACACCAAGTTCTACTTCACATCTAAATTTAATTGAGTAAAAGAAAAGGCAATAACTAGAACGGTAAGTACCTTACAACCGAATTTCATGTTGGGAAGCGAATATGTAGGTTATCAAAAAGAAATTTATTTCTCTATTATGGATGAATGATAATATTCCAATTTCCTACCACCACATTTCTGGGCACATTT
Source organism: Nicotiana glauca (assembly GCA_026770625.1). Classification (NCBI taxonomy): domain Eukaryota; kingdom Viridiplantae; phylum Streptophyta; class Magnoliopsida; order Solanales; family Solanaceae; genus Nicotiana; species Nicotiana glauca. The sequence continues at coordinate 27,374 of MU759656.1, read as the reverse complement.
TCCTTCTGAAGACTTGTTTGCAATTAGGAACTTTTTTAACTAGCATCTGGATAACTAGATTTATGGAGTAAAATGGAGTTCAAAATGAAAGAAGTGACTTTATTGCCAAATCAGTAATCAAATATAACTACTTATGATGAATCGGCTGATAGAAGTAAGAAACCTAAATCAAACAATCCAAAAAAACATAGCTATAAGGCAGATTCTACACAGTGAAATGTGAAGCCTGAAAATGTTTGAAATTTCCTACCTGACTTTGTTATAGCAGCTGTATGTGTCCCACTGGTTGCAACGTGGCAGATTTCTGTATCCCAAGAGCCCTCAACTAATTTAGGAACCAGCTCTCTATGATAAACTGTATGACCAAGAGCACCAAAGCCACCGTAACCCCTGAAAACTTCATTTTTCCATAAAAGAATCAAGTTATAATGAACAAACTACTGAATCTGGTTTTATCAGTTAGTTCAAAATCTTCACCATCAACTATTAAATTTCATTTCTCTAATTCTCTTTCCACTTAAAGGAATTAGAATTGTCTATGCAAACTCTTCAATGGAAAAATGCATGACTCTGCCGCTGATTTGTATCTTTTATGCAGCTACTTTATCTGTTCCTTCATCTTAAGTTCGCCACAACAATAATAGGCAGCAGCTGTCATAACAAAGATAATATATACCGGACAGGGACATTTTGGTTCAGCAAACAGATTATCTCAAACTTCAGTACTTCCACATTTATTCATACTTACCTCGCAAAACTAAGTGAAACCACGCTACAAAGAGATTACTATACAACTACACAAGGAAAATCTTATTGCCTTACTAGCTTACGATAAACTATAATACACAATCGAATGCTGATCAAGAAAGTTTACATTTTTGCTTGTGCAGCCATTGTATGTGCTTATTCATCTTATAAACTCACAGTTCTAATAATAAGCAACTGTTCTCCACATTTTTTTTTGGGTTAAGAGACTAGAAATAGATTTTCGGTTAAGCATCAAAATTCTACCTTTCTCCACATTCCTTTATAGTTATCAAGCAAAACTAAGTAAAGGCACTACTATTTAGAAGCAAAAAAAATTGTTTCAACCTTTAATACGCGGCGTTAACTCCAAACTACTGTATTTCACAATGGTTAAGTAATAAATGAGGTGAAAATGCACATTAGTTAACCATAGTTGGAATTGGTACTGACCAAGTGAAGACCTGACCAAGAGAGTTAAGTGCAACAGAATGAAGCCCACCAAGAGCAACACTTCTCACCGACTCCAAATTAGTATTCAGAGTAGGAACAAAAACAGGATTCTCATGACCAAAACCAAGACGACCTCCATCACCTTTTCCCCAAATCCATAAATTCTCATCAACTAATAAAGCTGAATGGAAAAGTCCACATGAAATTCCTATTTCCACGTCAGCATTATCCATATTATTAGATGAAGGAAGACGACCAGGAATAGGAGAAGATAAACGGAAAGTGGGAGGCAGTGAAAATGAGGCAACAGGAGAAGGATAAATTCGTATTTCTTCAATACCGCCACCTAATTGGCCGGAAGCACCACGGCCCCAGGAATATAATTGGACGGTGGTGATTGATTCGGAAGAATCAGTGATTTCAGATTTCCAAAGAAGAGGAACTTTGGACGAAGTAGAAAAATAAGAAGAAGAAAGGTGACGGCGCCGGAGCAAAGTGAAAAGAGAACGCCGACGAGTGTGGTAATAGAATGATAGCATCTTCTTCTGGCTCGTCGGCGGAACACTGGTTGCTCAGCTGCTCTTTCTTTAATTTATTAGTGTGTTCTCAGTGTTTCTTCCATTTTGCAGAAATAGTGCATTTTCATCCCTACACTTTGTACATATTTGATACTTTGCATTCTCAACTTTTAGTTAATTACGAAAAGTTACTAAATTATCCTTTGTTGCGAAAAAGTCATTTAACTCTAACAACCCAGTCCACTAGTGATATTATCTGCTCTGGACCTAGACCCTCACGGGTTTAAAATACGGGTCTAAGATTTGTTAACTTATATTGGGTGTTACAAACACCCCATCTAATGGACTCAGCATCCTCGCTGAGGGTTCTCATCGCATGGAATTCGCCTACACTCGGCACTGAAATTTGCCCTGCCTAACCATAATTTGCCTACACTCGGTTGAACTATGACTCACCATCGGCAAGGCTGACACAAGAATAGCTCTGATACCATCTGTAACAACTCAAACCGCTAGTGATATTGTCAGTTTTGGGCCTAGGCATTTACGAGTTTTAATTCTCCTTTAGTTGAATTACATGAATATCATGAAATTCACTAAAGTATTTTTATTATTAAAATGTTACTCAATTTTGCGTAGGTATCACAAAATATCTTTATAAAACAAAGGTAATATTTTCTATAAATTAAGTAATTTAAGTGGAAATTTATGAAATAACCTCTTTGAACTCGTACTCGAAACTCCTAAATTATCCAAGTATTTGATTGCGTACCTTTATAATAAATTTAAAAAAAACTAATGTACACTAAAAAATAAGAAACATAAAATTCATTAAATATATCAAATATTATTCCACTCAAATATAATAACTAGCAATGTTAAATAGAGAAGAATCCTAGTCTAAGCGTCTATAATTTGAGAGTGCACTAGAGACCAGTGGCGGACTCATGTGGTGGCAATCGGGTTCAATTGAGCTCTATTTATCAAAAATAATATTGTGTATATATATAAATTACGATTAAGATTGTGTAAATTTTGTATAAATATTTAGTTTAACTCACTTAACAACTAATATTTTACGACTAAAGTTATGTACTTCTAAAATCAAACCCGCTTGCACAAAATCTAGGTCCATCACTGAGTAAAGGCGAGTACTATATAATTTGAGAATTTTTCTAATGACATGTTGAAGATTAATGATGGTATATCTTAATAATATCTTACATGAACGCAATATCCATGTCAGCTAGTTTGAGAAACACACAGGATTATAAACATTTAAATTTAAACTTATAGTTTTTGTCAACTAGACGTGCTTATTTGAGAAAAGTAAAAGTGAATAGTCCCGTTTGCAAAACAGTACAAGTTGAGGTGCTATTTTGTGTATTAAACCGTTCTTTTCCTTTAGTCTTAAATTGTCGGAAATGGTCTCAGAATAATACATGGATAAACCCAAACAAAATATAAGCCCTCTTTCTATAATAACCACCAGAAAATCAGTCTCGTTTTTCTTCCTTATGTGTGTGAAATTGCAATCGGATGCAGCATCCAGAAACAACATTGATTACATCAAAAACCCTTTAGACCAGCTGAATTTCTTGACCCCTTTCTAGTTTCATTTGCTCTGTCCATCATTTGAGTAATCATTTCTTCGGAAATTATGAGCTCTTAGCCAAACCTCATTAATGTAAGAAAATCTCCATACCATCACTTTGTATTTGTTTTTCAGCTCTAATTTCTCCCTAAAGTATTGGTTTTTAATTTTTATTGTGAAGGATAGTCTTGCGAATAATATTAAATGGGTTTACACTTATTGGGTCAAAGAAAGAAAGAGATATCTGAAATTCATTTGATATATGGATTATCATTTATCTGTTGTGTGTTTTTATGTTACGGTGAGTGCGTCATTATCTGACTTTGAGTTTTAGATTCCCTCTTGTAAGGAAAGTGTGGTGTTGTTTATAGCTCTTCAATTACACATTGAGGTACATTAACTGAGATTTGCTTGAAATTTATGTTTTTGTGGAAGCTCTTGGAATAATTACAGGTAAATTGTTTGAGGAGCATTAATTAAGAATCTGATAAAAATGGTAACTAACGCTCTTTAGAGGTGAGATTCACTGATGGTATAAAAAATTCTTGATATTGTCAGTATCCGTAACTTAAATCCATTTAGTTTAATTGGTCATGTGAACAGTGAATACAGATACGGATTGATTGGTGATTAATTAGTACAAAATGGGCTGCAGATTGTGGCTCTTCTGATGAGATGCAGTCCAATGCAGCCTCTATAAGGAGGAAATCTACCTGGATGCTTATTAAAAACTCAGAAACAGTTCAGTTCTTTTTCTATCAAGAGTCTTCTTCCAATAGTTTCTCTTAAATTGGAAATATGATTTTTCTTTTTTTTCTTTTCGAGAATGAATAAAGTTATTGACGGATCTTTAAGTGGGGAAAGCATAATCTGGTAAGGTGTTGCCATGGGAAGCTTGGATAGTTAACCCAAGTTTTCTCATGTTTTATGAGTCACAAATTTTCAGTAAGTTTGCTGTAAATCTTCTATATTTCAAGTCCATTGAAATCCTTCATCAAAAGTCTAATGAAATCAAAGAGTGTAAATTACTAAAATCAACAGTTGCTTCTTCGAGATAGATTATTGGCATGAAGCAGCTCAAAACATGGAGCTCATTTTTGCTATAACCCATCTATTCATATCTGTTCTTTTTGGTGTTCTTTTCCATCACCTCTTGTTTTTTCCTTCCTTTATTTCTATTGAGGAAAATTTTCCTATCTATAGTACTTTGGACTGCAGTAATTTATTGCCATCCTTTTTCCTCTATTGTGCCCCTCGTTACAACTTCTCTAAGCCCAAAACTGACTCTTTCAACTTGTAGGCTTTCTTGTGCAAGTCATCTTAAATGCTAAGAAAGTCTTTAGTGATATGTACTCAAAAGCACTGTACATCTCATGCTCCTATGTTCCGTTTCAAATCCTGACCTCTGCATGCTATTTCCTTCATCTCTATTTCATACTCTGATTCATTTCTGAGGTAACTTTTCTGTAGGGAGACAGTTCATCAACCGATAATACCTGGATTACCCGATGATTTGGCTTTGAGATGTCTAGCAATGATATCACATGGATATCATGGTATTCTCGAAACTGTATGTAGAGGATGGAGGAAGCTGTTCCACAGTGCAGAATATTCCAATTACAAAGCTAGAGAAGGATGGTGCGGAAACTGGTTGTTTGTTCTGACCGAAGGATCTGAGAATCAGTGGATCGCTTATGATCCTGAAGCTGATAGGTGGCATCCTCTGCCCAGGGTACCCACAAGCCACTCTGACCAGAAGCACCTTGGTTTCTCATGTGCTTGTGTCTCGAATAAGTTTCTTCTGATTGGCGGCACATATGAAGCAAGTGATCAAGTGTTTTCCCGTCAAAAAGCCCTGACAACAAATGAAGTTTTCCAATTTGATCCTTTCAGAAAAGAGTGGAGAAGAGTTGCAAGTATGAAAACACCACGTTCTCACTTCGCCTGCAGTGTTGTCTCTGGTAAGGTTTATGTAGCTGGAGGGCGCGACACATCATCGAGAGGAGGGATTGCTCTTGTTGAAGTTTATAATCCTCTGACAGACAAGTATGTATTAGAAACTTATGGTATATGTTATTTGCTTTTGCTTCAATATTTAATTAACTAGATCAAGCATTCCCTTACACATTTTAAGTGTATAAAGAAATATAGTTTTTTGAATACTGATCTAAGCTTAGATAAGGGTAAAACATGGACCATTGAAGTTGCAAAGTATCCATGAAATTGACAATATTTAAATAGTTTATCATGCTACTATTTGGTCCACAAGTTACCCAATTGTTGTCGAGATTGTCAAATTGTTTTAGGGGCTAGGTATATAAATATAGAGGAAGAAACTGAAAACAACAACAACAACAACCCAGTATAATCCCACTTAGTGTGGTCTGGGGATGGTAGTGTGTACGCAGACCTTACCCACCCTAGGATAGAGAGGCTGTTTCCAAATAGACCCTCGGCATCCTTCCCTCCAATAACTTCCCACCTTGCTCTTGGGGACACTTGAACTCTCAACCTTTTGGTTGGAAGTGGAGGTTGCTTACCACCAGAGGAAGAAACTGAAAGTATGCAGAAAATGGTTTGTAAACCAGACTGTATTTAACTTCTTCACTTCTTTCTGCATTTTTTGTTAACTTAGTTTTTTGTTTCAGCTTCCGTTTCGCCATATTTTTCATTTTCACTTTGGTCAAGTACCGCTCACTCCTCTGTTTAGGTTAATATTTTTTTATCCTTTACAGGTCGCTTGTTTTCTGGTTTTGACTATTCTCTGCACATATCACCTTAATTTGAATTAGCAGCTTTTCAGCTAGAGGCTGACGATTCATAGTCTCAGAGAAAAAGAGCTAAGCAGTGGAAGTATTCATGCCAATTCATGTCTTTTTTAAAATATATATATAATCGGTCACAAGATACTAACTATAAAACCCATGTACGACCATAAGTTTTCTTACTGCTATGTGGAAGAAGGTATTGAAGTGGCAACCTTAAATATCAGATATTTTATTCAGTATATCTATTTGCAACTGTTGGAAAAGAGGAAGAAAAGGAGATTTTGGGAACATTCAGCTTGTTGGATTTAAGCGATGTGTACATATGTCATGAAATAGGAAATAATACATAGTTATTGGATAAGAGTAAGGAAGTGATGAAGGAGGCAATTATGGGTGCTATGAAAATTTGTTTTGAATGGGAGTGAGTTGAAGACTTAAGTTAAAGGGTTAGACTTTAACCAAATAGGTGACGGTAGGAGGGATTGGTTGGAGAGGGCCATCGGAGAAGAGAAAGTGAACACCCTCGACTTGATGGTTTATCCTTGGCATTCTTCCAACAATGACAGAGTACGATCAAGGAAGAGTTGACGGAGACCGTGTTGTGTTCCGTGCATCCTTTATTGAACGGGAGTGAGTTGGAGACTTTAAGTTAAAGGGTTACACTTTAACCAAATAGGTGAAGGTAGGAGGGATTGATTGGAGAGGGCCATCGTAGAAGAGGAAGTGAACACCCCCGACTTGATGGTTTCAACTTGGCATTCTTCCAACAATGATAGAGTACGATCAAAGAAGAGTTGATGGAGACCATGTTGTGTTCCGTGCATCCTTTATTGCTATCACGCGAAAGAAAGAGGGATTAGCGAACACTAAGGGTTACAAGCCTATTAGTGATTAGTCTAGTGAAAACTTTATAAGATATACTTCGAAGTTGCTTTCTCATAAAGGAAGGTATTTGATGGAACAACCTTATCCTTATGTCTTGGTTTCACGTTGATTTTAGTTCCTATTTTTATCTATCTCATGCCTATGTTGTCGATGTCTAGTCATTTTCCCTGTCCACATAGTCTCTTGCCTATGTTCCAACCACCTATCTGAATTCAAGCCTCTCCGACTAGCTTTTTTACCATCATCACCGTTAAAGAACCAACCCGAAACCAGTCCGGCCCGTAACCCGCACGGGTCCAAAAAAAATAGGCCCGGCCCGGCCCACCCCGTTAAACACCCATAGTTTATAGTACCTCCCTCGCAAAGATGCAGTGGAACTGATTTCCCATTTATCACCAACATGCGGGTACTTGCTGATAATTTACCAGCTTTTAGAATACAAATTTGAAGTCAAAATGAATCTACATTGTTTTATTTTGTTTCCTTTCCCAAATTATTTTCTATTGGAGTATCCTTGTAACTTCCCTTTTTCATTTACGGAACTTTAGTTTTGCCGCTTTTTGTCGTCTTAGATTTTATATGGTAGAATCTTTTTCTTTATTTCCTTCCCAGCTTCATTATGTCCAAATTAAGCTTTCAAGAAGCATATACTTATTAGAAAAAATCTTTCAAGAGGCATATACGACAGAGAACACTTTTTTGAAATAAAAAACACGTCCAATTTTTTTTAAAAAGGAGAAAAGATTAATGGAAGTATAAGGGTGATATGTGAACAGGGACGCTAAAAGCACCAAAATGCTAGATCAGTGGAACTTTTATAAGTAGTCTAGAACAAGGTAATATATATCAATTTTTGAAGCTTTGACTACATTTGCCGTAGGAGTCATAGTTTTTAGAAACTTATGTGGTCCTGTTAATTTATCATGGAAAATGTTCCTTTCTATTTTAAACTTTTAATCCTTCTTTTTTTGGGAAGCAATAGAATGAGCTAATATCTCATTTGACAATATCCTAAGATAGCAGTTAAATTATGTTTAATGCAGTACTCTTTTCCTTAACTTTTTAGATTTTGCAGGTGGGAAGACCTACCACCCTTGCCAAGTCCCCAGATGGATTGCATAGGGCTATCGTTCGAGGATAAATTTTATGTTCTGACGGACCTTGTTGGGCTACTAGAGCAGGAGACATCTGTAGTTTTTGATCCATCCGATGAAACATGGCTGAGTGTAGATGATATTTGGCCATTTTCGAGGGCTATGCATTTGGGAATTCAGGTGCTTGATGGTGGTCATATATGCACAGTTGTCGATTGGGGCGGGAGCTCTGTCAAAACTAGGGAAGTGGAAGACGGTGAGTGGCATCATAGGGGTTTGGTACCTCCTGTGATTCTACCGGACCATCCACGGCCTCTAGAGGTCTTTGATTATGGATTTGCTGCACTGAGAAATGAAATTTATGTTTTGGGAGGAAGAGTGCTGCGATGGGAAGAAACTGGGACTGGGAAGTTTAACATTGTGAAGTTGAGCACAGTTAGATTATGCAACCCACTGAGTTTACCTTTAAGGTGGAGGGAGACCAGACCAATGTGTAAGCCTGCATCGGGCTCCATACTAGGTTGTGCATCCATGGAAACAAGATCTTTGATTTAAGGTTCTGTTGTCTATGTGCTTATGAGTTTTCTTTAATTATGTAATAACAAAGACAGCAGATTGCAGCCTCGCTTTTATGATCCATTTAACAGGTATGTCAGTGTTCCAACGGACATGAACATTCTTGCAAATTAATTCTGACTAGCAGTTAGTGTGATGTCCTAAAACTTTGATGAAAAAACTGCTGGCCTTCAGCCAAATTCTGTAAACAATAGATAGGAGCAACAGAGAACCAGAAAGATTGCAGGGAGGTCTTTGATTATGTTGTATGTTATGGTATGACAAAAATGTTTGTTAGTGTTTAAAGTTCCGTGGAAATGATTCTTTCTCCTCTTTCTGGACAAGACATGTACTCTCTCAAATTCCATATACTGAGTTTCTTATGCTGTTCTGAGTTACATCCACTGGTTTTCTTTAGTTGTACATACATTCCCATTGGCTGGGGTGACCAGCTTATGGCTTTTGGCTTATTTTTGACTTATAAGTATTTTTAACTTTACCAAACACATAGATAAGCCGAAAAGTGCTTATAAGCTAGTTTGACTAGCTTTTAAGCTTTGCCAAACACCCTCTCCACAGACACTCTAGGCTCCTTTTTTTCAGTTTCAGCAATACGGATAGATCATGGAATGAGCATTAACACGCGCGAATGCATGCTCTTTGCTAAAACCAGGCCTGGCCATCCAACACCTTAGGGTTCTTCTTAATGGATCCCCATACAAGTAAAGATCTGGTATCTACTTGAGCTTCACACAGAGTCTTTCACCAGAATATTTTGATAAAATATTAACCACATGAGAGTTCAGGAGCAGACAAGTAGTGGTATACCCTCCATGATACTGACCAAGCCACATAAATACTGGTATATCAACAGTACACCAGATAATGAATACTCAAAACCATAGCACCCTCCAAATTGGTTCTCTCGAAGGGCGAAGACAGTTCATCCCCAGCTTTACAAGGATGCAACAACAACTAGAGTTAAGTTTGACCGCACACAGCAAAGTAGCTAAAAGAAATTTAATAAGAGACAGAATGCCAAGAGACTAGATGATGCTCACAACCATTGAACATACAAAAAGATGAATGCAAGGCCTTTCAGGTTTTGTCATTCATGAATAGCACAACTAAGAAACAATGACCAAGACAAAGAGAACATCACCCTGAACAAAATTGAAACTATTACTAAAACACATGAGATCTTTCTCATGGGAAAGACATCGATACATGTGTTGAAGTGCTATCAATAATTACTAAATTAGTGAAAAACTGCTTCTCATCGACTACAGAAAGCCATCGTGTGCAGGTCCATGGCACAGCTTTGAGAACTAGACATGAGCAGTGCCTTCAGTGAACTTGGGATCCTCACATCTGTACCTTCCATCGGGCCCAATTCCGAAGCCCTTGGGATCAGCAAATACATTCTCTAGCAGCTGGCTACGAGCTGGAACAGGGCTTGCATCTGCAAACTCAACTGACTCTTCAACCACCTCATCAATCTTCTTATCTATGGCCTTTAACTCCGCTTCGCTGACAAGGTTGTTCTCAAACATATACTTCTTCAAGGCAGTGATAGGATCTCTTGTGGCATAGTGATTCTTTTCAGCTGCCAATGTTAACAAATTAAGGTCAAAGAAAGGAAGTAATTGTCTCTCCATCGAAGAAGATATCTAGTGGTGCCCCTGAGATGCATGTTATATGCTTGAGTGTAAAGGGAAGCTAGAAATAATCAAATAGGAAGTGCTCTTCGTTCCACACACTTTACTGAGGTTACGTTTTCTCAGCTCACACATAAATCACTATTTAAAAATTTTCCGCACAACCAGCCAATTTGAAACTTCTTGTACAAAATGTTGATATCCTTTTCTTTTAGAAGGAAAATGCTGATATCCTTCTGTTCGCCATATCATAGTACAGACATTACTAGAAGAGATGACTGGCTAATGTGCTACGACATTGTATAGTTGCTGACAGAATTCACTGCACAAAATACTCATAGGGTACTAAAACACAACGAGGTTTCAGACAAGCCTTTTTTTTTTTATTTGCACCAGGTGTCCGAGTCTAGGTGTCCGAGTCTCTATGAGCCCCGACTAATCCCGGGGGTGCACAGGCCCTCGGCAAGGAGATTCAGGTTTTACCCAGTCCGATGGCCCTCAGAAATTGCTTGCACCCAGTGGGTTTCGAACTTGAGACCTTGAAAGGGAGCAAACCCCAAGGCTCAAGTCAATTGCCACCAAGCCAACCCCTCAGACAAGCTTTCTATTGTTAATTTTATAGAAATAGCTCTCTGTTAACTACTAAAGCTTGAAACTTCAAAACCCAGAAAACATAGGCTATGATTATTGCCAGGTACCACAGATGCCAAAGCAGCAGTAACAAAGAAACAGTAATGAGTACGTTGGGGATAATAATACAAGTAAACTGGAGAATTTAATATACTTGAGCAAATGAACAGAAGGGAAATGGAACACTCACCAGGGTCACGAAGCTCATCTGGATCAGCCAAAGAGTGACCTCTGAATCGGTAAGTCTCGCATTCGACCAAAGTGGGACCTTCACCTCTCCTAGCTCTTCCAATAGCCTCCTTTGCTACCTCCCTCACCTTTAACACATCCATGCCATCAACATGAACCCCGGGCATCCCAAAAGCAGGACCTTTCTTCCAAATTTCAGGATCAGAAGTAGACCTCAAGTGGGACATCCCAATTGCCCACAGATTGTTCTCAACAACAAAGATAATGGGCAATTTCCACAATGCGGCCATGTTCAAGCACTCGTAGAATTGGCCATTGTTGCAAGTTCCATCACCAAAGAAGGCTAGAGTGACATGATCACAATCAGCCTCCTTCAAGACCTCCCTTCTGTACTTGCTAGTGAATGCAGCACCTGTAGCCACCGGGATTCCCTCACCGATAAAAGCGAAACCACCAAGAACATTGTGCTCTTTGGAGAACATGTGCATGGATCCACCCTGGCCTCTACAACAGCCCGTGGTCTTTCCAAATAGCTCACTCATCACTTGACGAGCTGGGACACCTTTACTCAATGCATGGACATGGTCACGGTAAGTGCTGACTACAGAGTCTTCCTTCTTCAAGAGCTTAATGAAACCAGTTGAGACAGCTTCTTGGCCGTTGTACAAATGCACGAAACCAAACATTTTGCCCCTGTAATACATTTGGGCGCACATGTCCTCAAAAGCTCTCCCCAGCACCATGTCCTCGTACAGTACCAACCCTTCCTCTTTAGTAATCAACTAAAATGCAACAGTATACACAAAATAATTGGGTAAGAACCACAAATAGCCCGAATCTTTTCAAACAACTACAATGCTACATGAGAAATTCAGAGAATAGTAAGCACTAGATCAACTACTATTACTCCTCAATCGGCCAATACCAAACAAGTTGGGGTCGGCTATATGAATCCTTAATTCCTTACTAACCATGTTACTCCGTTTTAACTCGTCTCATGCCAATATTATGAAATACAAATAAAAAGAATTAGAGTTCTCTGTATTTTCTAAATGTATATATCTCTGAAAGGCTAAACCACTCCTAGAAAGAATAGGACCTAAATCGCCATAGTAAAAACACTTAGAATAACGAGTTACAACTGGGTCAAAAGTTGCATGACTCAAATGGAAACTGAGTTAGCAAATGCCATAATTATCAAAGATTGGTATAAAAATTAAGAAAATGCAGGACCCTTTAGCTCAATCAACTAAATGGAACAACACATACAAATAACTGAGTAAAATCACAAAAAGACAAAATCTTGCAAACAACTACAAGGTCATACGAAAATTCAATGGAGAATAAGCACAAAATTAACACACAAAAAAAAATTAAAAAGACTAGCAAGCAACAGGAATGTTATATGAAAAATTTAAAGAAACAAGCAATAAATCGCCATAAAGACACCACTTATAAGATGGATTTAGTAAAGTAAACAAAGCAAGCATGACCCAAATGAAAATTGAGCTTGCAAATGCTAAAATAATCAAAAAATTGGGATTAAATTAAGAAAATGCAGGTCCCTTTAGCCCAATCAACTAGATGGAAAACCAGACACAAATAACTGAGTAAAATCCCAAAAAAGCACGAATATTTTGCATGTCCCAAATTAAAACTGAGCTTGTAAAGCAAAAATCAATACAAAAAATCAAGAAAACGCAATGTACCAGATTGGAGAGAGAGGATTTGGACTTGGACTTCTTTTCCTTAACAACATCAGAAACAGCAACAACCGCTGCATTGGATCGACGCTGGGAATTAGGAGGCAAAAAAGGCTTCTTGAGAGAAAGCTTATGAGAGGATGATGATCCAAGAAAAGATGAGTTTTGGATCAAAAGGGGCTTTTCAGCAGATCTAGTAGAATTGAAGGGCAAAGGTTGCAAAACTTTTGTTGCAGAAAAGGCCGTCGCCATGTTTTTGGAGACACAGATGAATGAATTACAAGAAAATCAAAATAAAAATAAAAATGGGGTCACTGTGTCTAATAAACAGATGAAATGTGCTGAATTATATAATCAATGGATTAAGTGAAAAGTGCGGAGAAAACGAGAAATGAGAAAGGAGAAACCAAAGTGTGGAAATAACCGTCAGGAGCGTTGGCTGCTCAGTTGGTGCTTAGCTTTCTTGTCATCCTAATTTGCCTTTCTATTTTGTGGGCATAGTTGGTTTGACAAAAAAATATTAATTTTATATGATTTATAGTGAAATTTTATTAGTTTCATGTGTTATAAGCATTATATTTTTCTTCGTCTTCTGGCTAAGATCAATGCGTATTTGTTCTTATCACTTATCAGATGTGTAGCTTCCACTTTGATTGGGCATGGCTTATGAGTTTTCTTCTATAGAATGAAAGGTTTGGTTAGGAGGTCCAGAACATCTACCTTTATAAATTTAATATTAATATTTTTAAAGTTCCATAAAATGTTTATAAATTATAATCATTGTTTGTAAAAGGAAACTGTAGTTAGAAATAACTGTAAATTTTTCCCGTTCAAAAAAATTATAATTAAAAAAATGAAGTACATAATTAACTCCTTAAACTTGTCACTTTACCACTACTAGCGACGATATAGACATTCTTTGTCACGCCCCAAATCCGGGGAGGCGAGACCGGAACCCGGTATCTCACTTGACCAAGCGTACGAACCTGAGACTGAGTGACTCTGAATATACAATGTGATACTTTGGCGATAGGGTCATGTTGTAGGACAATTTATGAAACAAAATATAAAATTGAACGGAGGCTAGCTCTAACTGAACATCAGTATAGAGCTGGGTCGGCAAGGCCGTCAAACCTATTACAGTTGATAAACCAAAATAATATATACATACAAGGCCAACACAATGCACTAACTAACATGATATGTCTGCAAGCCTCTACTGATAGTTGTACTATTTTCGGAATAGGGCTCTGATCTACCCATGTAATCTCCCTATGTAAAATGGACTCTAAAGTATAGACCTGGTAATTCCGAAGAAGTGGAACTTACCTATCAGACTAATGTTTGACTCTGTCTACTAGGAAGATCTATCCGGTTATCTATCAGGACCTGCATGCATGAAATGCAGCGTCCCCAGCAAAAGGGACGTCAGTACGAAATAATGTATCGAGTATGTAAGGCAACAGAATAACTGAAAGCTGAAATTGAACTAACAATATAATAATTGAAAGTAAATGGGGGGCAAAGATGATTTGAAGACATGCTTACCTGTTGATATTGACGCAACTCTCTCAGTAAAATAGATGTTCGGCCCTATAAGGCTCGGTATGTATAACTACTTTGTCGTAGTAGGCTCGCTCATAGGTGATTGGTCATAATAGGCTTTGTATCTCGGCCATTCTGGCTCACTCATAGGCGCTGCCACAGTAGGCTCGGTATATAACTTATCATCTGATCGGAAGTTGCCCAATAGGGATCTGTCCGCCGATTATAGCTCGATGGTGGTGAAAATATTATAGTGCTGCCTAATTGGGGCCTGCTCACCTATTATAGCTCGATGGTGGTGAAATAATATAATACTGTATATACATATATAAACCTTTTGCTCTCTTTACTGGAAGAAGACAATACTTAATTGAATAGAAAGTCCCGATAAGGGAGGATACTTTAACTTATGAGACTAGGATAATGTATATAAATTCAGGAGTACGAACTTCTATTCAGTAATTACGGGATCATGGCAAAATGAAGGGACGATTTAGCTTTAACATACCTTATCAAAATATGTCCAATAACCACGTTGAACGCGTCTCGTCTCACCTTAATCTACAATAAGGATAATAATATTTGTAGCCATATAAATTTTACTTAAAATTAAATCCATAAAATAATTTGAACTATATTTTAAATTCAAGATATACTAGTCCAAATAAATACTACGGGCTAATATAATTAAATTAGTTATATATATATATATATATATATATAGAGAGAGAGAGAGAGAGAGAGATTAAATAAATAAGTCTTAATCCATTGGGCTAGCCCATTTTATTGAGCTAAAGTGATGAGCCCAATTCATTAGACCCAATATGTTATCTTCCTAGAGGCCCAATTTGGTGCTACGTGTCAAATGACGTGGCACGCCAAGTCAAACGGAAGAGCCAATGGGATCATGCCACGTGTCAAAATGACAAGGCATGCCAAGTCACACTAAAAGGCCAATGAAATCGCGCCACGTGTGCAAGTGACATGTTCTGGCCAATCAAATGCGGCCATGTCACACTTCAATTTGATTGGTCGGAAAGAGTTTGTTCTTATCACAACTCTTCCCTTCCACAACTATAAATAGGGGTCTTCATAACTCAGAAAAGAGACCAGAAGTTATAACAAGAAGCAAGAAAGAGCTCGTGGATCAAACGCTGCAAATTCCTCCACAAGTTTCAAGCTTCAAGTTCAAGTTCAAGAAATCAAGTTCAAGCTCAAGAACGAAGAACAAATCAAGTTCAAGCTCAAGAACGAAGACCAAATCAAGTTCAAGTCCAAGCAATCAAGCTCAAGCTCAAGAACAAGATCATCGTTCGTGGCAACAAACATAGATTCAAGATCAAGCTCAAAGGCCCTTGAATTTATTTACTATTGAAAAGAAGAATCAGAGGATTCATAGAGATTGTACACTCAAATATTCAAAATCAAATAGTACGATTGTTGCGATATTTTCGGTCTTGATTTTAATTTTCTCGTCCGCAAATTTATTGTCTACAAATTCTGGCACGCCCAGTGGGACAATCTCTACCTCTCATCTCAACTTTTCAATCACCAAAGTCCAAGAACATTGAAATGGCTTCAAAGAAAATCAACTCCGTTTCAACTTCCACCAAGGCTGCTAACTCCAGGTTCTATGCTGATGTGGAAAACATCCTCGATGTCACCTTCGGGAGCTTCGGACCAGTTACGAGGAGCAAAGCAAGCTCTTTAGGACAACAAGCACCCCAAGTGCCGTCCGCGTCAACCTCTGTTTTCGGATCTTCATCCTCAAAAGGAGCAAGATCTTCCACAAACGCATCTGAAGGAGGAAGCGATGTTGCTGAAAAGATCAAGAAAACTCTTGCTCTGCTTGACCTCTCCGGATCCAAGCACTCTGCTATGAAGGAAGATGATGATGCTTCAAGTGATGGATCCTCCCCACTTACACCACATAGCGTGAGCCAATCAAGGATCAATCTATGTGAAAATCCATGCTACTCTCCGTCATCCACGACAATCATGCAAGCCATGGTGACAAACACTTCATCTATGGAGGAGCAGTTGGCAAACTTGACAGAGGCAATCGCTGGCTTGACCAAATGCATACAAAATCAAGAAGCCAGAATTGACAAGCTAACAGATAGGGTGGGAATTCTGATGGAAGAAGAATCCACCCATGCATCTGGCAAGCTCCCAGAGGTTCTAGAGAGCGACTCTCCCCCCAGACAAGCAGCATCCACTAAGGCTATCCCTGTTTCATCTGAAGGGATGATTCCGATCGATCAATTGAAGGAGTTCATTGAAAGAACCATTAATAACAAATATGAAGTTGCTGCCAAATCCTCCCTTACATATGCAAAGCCGTACACTGCAAGGGTCGATATGTTGAAGATACATGTTGGCTATCAACCTCCAAAGTTTCAACAGTTTGATGGTAAAGGTAACCCAAAGCAACATGTGGCGCACCTTGTTGAGACATGCAACAATGCTGGGACTTATGGAGACTACCACGTCAAGCAGTTTGTCCGCTCATTAAAAGGAAATGCTTTTGATTGGTACACGGACCTCGAGGGTGGATCTATCGATAGCT